>JACEEU010000685.1:30288707-30418707 GCA_016630915.1 Callionymus lyra | reverse complement strand
TATATAAGTGTTATAATCATGTATACACCTGAGCACTGGTGCTGACACCTGTCAGGTACATACATATATAAGTGTATATAAGTATATAAGTGTGTATAATCATGTATACACCTGAGCACTGGTGCTGACACCTGTCAGGTACATACATATATAAGTGTATATAAGTATATAAGTGTAAATCATGTATACACCTGAGCACTGGTGCTGACACCTGTCAGGTACATACATATATAAGTGTATATAAGTATATAAGTGTGTATAATCATGTATACACCTGAGCACTGGTGCTGACACCTGTCAGGTACATACATATATAAGTGTATATAAGTATATAAGTATATAATCATGTATACACCTGAGCACTGGTGCTGACACCTGTCAGGTACATACATATATAAGTGTATATAAGTATATAAGTGTGTATAATCATGTATACACCTGAGCACTGGTGCTGACACCTGTCAGGTACATACATATATAAGTGTATATAAGTATATAAGTATATAATCGTGTATACACCTGAGCACTGGTGCTGACACCTGTCAGGTACATACATATATAACTGTATATAAGTATATAAGTGTATATAAGTACATAATCGTGTATACACCTGAGCACTGGTGCTGACACCTGTCAGGTACATACATATATAAGTGTATATAAGTATATAAGTGTATATAAGTATAAAAGTGTATACACCTGAGCACTGGTGCTGACACCTGTCAGGTACATACATATATAAGTGTATATAAGTATATAATCGTGTATACACCTGAGCACTGGTGCTGACACCTGTCAGGTACATACATATATAACTGTATATAAGTATATAAGTGTATATAAGTATATAATCGTGTATACACCTGAGCACTGGTGCTGACACCTGTCAGGTACAGCAGATCATTGTTTCGAGGCGACAGGTGAGGATACATCACAGTCAGTTCTAGAGGCGGAGTCACAGCTTCTGCTGACTTCTGGATCTGTGGAGAGAAGTTCGATCAGCGAGTGATGACTTCACTCAAGGTCGTGTAACATCTACCGTGTAACTGATGTTCACTTCCTCTCCGATCATCCTGGTGTCGTTGATGACGCTCAAGAACGTCTCGCCCTCTTTGACCACCACGTGCTCGTCCACCGGCCGCCTGAGGGGCCACACATGTTTTCACAGAGGTTTGATCGACACGTATAGTCAGTGCCATTAAATACTAACTTAACATTAAATACTAACTTAGCATTAAATACTAACTTAGCATTAGTAACCTTTCTTATTTTAAGTACAACTTTTGTCTAGTAATAAATGTATTTTTGTACGACTTTTATCTTGTAATTAATGTATTTTATACAACTTTTATATTATAATACATGTATTTTTGAATTAAAACTTTATCTGTATATATTTTTGTAAATTTACTTGTAATAAATGTATTTTGTTACTAAAAATTTTATTTTGTAATTAATTTATTTTTGTACGACTCTTATCTTGTAATACATGTATTTCTGTACAACTTTTATCTTGTAATTAATGTATTTTTCTATAACCTTTTATCTTGTAATAAATGTATTTTGTACAACTTTTATCTTGTAATAAATATATTTTTGTATAACTTTTATCTTGTAATAAATGTATTTTGTATAACTTTTATCTTGTAATAAATGTATTTTTGTATAACTTTTATCTTGTAATAAATGTATTTTGTATAACTTTTATCTTGTAATAAATATATTTTTGTATAACTTTTATCTTGTAATAAATGTATTTTGTACAACTTTTATCTTGTAATAAATACATTTTTTATAACTTGTATCTTGTAATAAATGTATTTTGTACAACTTTTATCTTGTATTAAATATATTTTTGTATAACTTTTATCTTGTAATACATGTATTTTATGTACAACTTTTATCTTATAATACATGTATTTTGTACGACTTTTATCTTGTAAAAAATGTATTTTTGTACAACTTTAATGTCAGATTGCATTTCAAATTACTTTAATTATTTAAATACATTATTCAAAATATAATGAAAAGGTTAAAAACAAAAGGATAAAATTTTCAAATGAAGTATTTGTACTGCGTACGAGAGCAAAAGAACTCCAGACTCACACAGAGAACACGAGTCCAGCTTCGTACTTCACTGGAATAGAAATCTGCACCCAGTTGTCGTGAAGAAGAATCTCTTCACTGTCACTGTAACACAAGAATATAAAATGTAAAATGGGTTAAAAAAACTGCTAAAAAAAACAACCTCACCTCGTTGCTGTGACGTTGATCTGAATGTGTCGCTCGATATGTTGAGGATTCACTTCAAACTTGACTTTAAAAAGTTCCTACGAGACACAAATACTTCAAATATATATGTCGGATTTTATTATCATTGTGAGGTTTTTACCTCGATGTTGCTTCCAAGGAACGGGTAACCGACCGCGCACTCCAGTCTGGTGAGGTTCAGAGAGCAGTCTTTGTCCGGCTGGGTACAAAATGTTGGATTAGAAATGAATCTAATATTACAAACACGATGTTGGATTAGAAATGAATCTAATATAACAAACACGATGTTGGATTAGAAAAGAATCTAATGTTATAAACATGATGTTGGATTAGAAATGAATCTAATATAACAAACATGATGTTGGATTAGAAAATAATCTAATGTTATAAACACAGATGTTGGATTATAAATTAATCTAATATTACAAACATGATGTTGGATTAGAAAATAATCTAATACAACAAACACTAATGTTGAAGATTTGGAAAATGAATCTAATATAACAAACACGATGTTGGATTAGAAATGAATCTAAAAAAAAAAAAAAAAAAAAAAAAAAAAAAAAGGAGGGAAAAAAAAAAAAAAAAATATTAAAAACACGATGTTGGATTAGAAATGAATCTAATATTAAAATGTTACAAACACAATGTTGGATTAGAAAAGAATCTAATATTACAAACACGATGTTGGATTAGAAATGAATCTAATATTACAAACACGATGTTGGATTAGAAATGAATCTAATGTTACAAACATGATGTTGGATTAGAAATGAATCTAATATTACAAACACAATGTTGGATTAGAAATGAATCTAATATTACAAACACAATGTTGGATTAGAAAAGAATCTAATATTACAAACACGATGTTGGATTAGAAATGAATCTAATGTTACAAACACAATGTTGGATTAGAAATGAATCTAATATTACAAACACGATGTTGGATTAGAAATGAATCTAATATTACAAACACAATGTTGGATTAGAAATGAATCTAATATTACAAACACAATGTTGGATTAGAAAAGAATCTAATATTACAAACACGATGTTGGATTAGAAAAGAATCTAAACTCACCTCCACTTTGACATAGTTGACGTTGGGGGTGAAGCTGACGATGACCTTGGTGTTGTACGCGTTATCTTGACTGTTATGAATCCTGATCTTCACGTCCATCTTCTCTTTGTTCGCCCTGATCAACATCCTGTCAACAAAGAGTCAAATTATACTACAGTGATTACAGGTGAGTATTTATTTAACACCTTTGTTTCGTAATAAATGTATTTTTAACTTTAACCTCAAAATGTATTTTTTACGTAAGACCTTAAATGTGTAATAAATGTTAATGTTGTGTCACTTTGATTTTATTGTAAATGTATTTTTGTACAACTTTATTTCCAAAATCTATCTTGAAAGACTTTATTTTTTTAATAAATGTTTGTTTTTTTACTCTGATTTCGCAATAAATGTAATTTTGTACGACTTTGATTTCAAAATGTATTTTATAAGACTTTAATCCAGTAATAATTGTATTTTTATAAAAATGTTTTTGCAAGACTTTATTCTCAAAATGTATTACTTGAAACTTTAGACCAAAATATATGTATTTAAATTGAATCCTAAAATTTATTTCGTAAGACTTTAAATTCATAATAAATACATTTTGTACGACTTTGATTTCGTAATAAATGTACTTTTTTCACAATTTTGATCTCAGATTATATTTCGAAAGACTTTATTTTCTTAATAAATGTACTATTTTCTACGAGTTTTGTATAAATGTAGTATTTTGTAAGATTTTTTTATCATGGAATAAATTTATAAGTTTAATTTAGTGATAAATGTATTTTCGTATAATTTCAATCTCGCAGTGAATTTATTTTAAACAGATTTAATCTTGTGATAATAAAATAATCTTGACTGAACCTTTTACTGTTATTATCTTACTAATAAAAATAGTCTTTAGTTTAGTATAAAAAACAATTACATTTTTATGTCTATTCCTTAATCACTAGTTGCAGTGCTACTTTCTGCCACGAGAGAGCAGTCACGAGCTGTTGGAAAAGCTGATCAATATTTAAAAGTTTCCCGCGCTGATGACAGTGATCGATCAGAAACTCACGTGTTGACGCTGGACTGAGCCTGGAGTGACAGGTCAGCGACACACCTCTGGTCACTGCCACAGTCCACCAGCGGGATCTACAGGATCCACAAGATTTAAAGTCGTTTTTAAAAAAGTCTGAATCAGCAGAAAAAAAGAGTCAAATGTCTTTTGTCTCTCGAGCCTCAGGCTGAACAGTTCTGGTCAAATTCATTTCCTGTCGCGGGTCAGAGTTTCATTGAGCACAGAAGTAAACATAAACAAAAAAAAGCTGCTTCCTGTTGATCCTGTTGCTCCGATTTCCTCCCAAATACAATAACAGGCGAGACTTCCTGGTTCTTGTGCTTCTGCTCATCTGGTCCTGGAGACTTGGATGGAAATAAAGATGAGATAAAGCGAGATAAAATAAAATATCATAAAAATAAAATAAGAGAATAGAATAATAACTAATAAAATACAAATAAAATGGAGAAAAAAATCGGGTATATATTGTTTGTTCTTGCTATAGAAAATGGGGAAACTAATTTACAATTAACAAAAAGAATCCGTTTTTTTTTTTTCAGTGGTGGATAAATTATAAAACATAAAAATTGTTGTATAACTTTTATCTTGTTATTAAATTAAAAAATATTTTATTCAATAAATTATATAAATATATTTATACTCGTATATAGAAATGGATATATACTATTAATATGCATAATTGAACAATTCAAAATGATTTAAAAAAATCAATTATTATACTATATATACAGTATATATACTTACTTCTTTTTTTAAAATATTTAATTTAATATATATATATATATATATATATTTTTTTAAATTATTTTTATTTAATTTTCAATTCGATTTTATATATATATATATATATATATATATATATATATATATATATATATATTTATTATTTTTTTTTAATTTTTAATTAAATTTGATATATATATATAAATATATATATATATATATATATATATATAACATTTTATTAAAAATTAAATAAAAATAATAAGTAAGTAAGTAAAGTAAGTAATATATATTTGTAGAGCACTTTTACAGACCAGGGTCAAGCATGTATTTTGTTTCATCGTCATGTAATTTTTTTATCTTTATTTTCGGTGATTTTTTCTTCATGCTAAACGGTCGTGGCGTAAACAAATGTGTGTGAATAAATACTGTTTATTATCTAAGTAAATAAACGAGTAAATGAAGCAGGACAAAAAGTAGCCGAAACATTCCTTCGTCTCCCACCAGACGTGAAGCTTCTTCCTCGAGCGACTCTCGGTCTCAGAATATTGGCCGACGTTCAGAAGCACAAGGTCAGCGTGATCCTCTCAGGACGAGCAGACGATCACAGATAAACCCTCGCACAGGAAAACTGATCTCACATGAGAACAAGTTCCACAGTCAAGTTAAAAGAGGAGGGGGGGGAGAAACCGCGGAAAAAAAAAAAAAGAAAAAAGGGGGGGGGGGGAAAAGGGGGGGGGGGGGGGGGGGGGGAAAGGGGGGGGCCAGGATTAAAGGGGAAAAAAGGTTCAACAAAACACCAGAGTCAAGTACTGGACAATACTACACATGTATACTTGTTACTACAATATCACAACACCAGAGTCAAGTACTGGACAATACTACACATATATATACTTGTTACTACAATATCACAACACCAGAGTCAAGTACTGGACAATACTACACATATATCCTTGTTACTACACTATCACAATACCAGAGTCAAGTACTGGACAATACTACACATATATACTCGATACTACACTATCACAACACCAGAGTCAAGTACTGGACAATACTACACATATATACTTGTTACTACACTATCACAACACCAGAGTCAAGTACTGGACAATACTACACATATATACTTGTTACTACACTATCACAACACCAGAGTCAAGTACTAGACAATACTACACATATATACTTGTTACTACACTATCATAACACCAGAGTCAAGTACTGGACAATACTACACATATATTATTTTTACTACAGTATCACAACACCAGAGTCAAGTACTGGACAATACTACACATATATACTTGTTACTACACTATCACAACACCAGAGTCAAGTACTGGACAATACTACACATATATACTTGTTACTAGACTATCACAACACCAGAGTCAAGTACTCCAGTCAAATAGTATCATAATATATCATATCTATGACTCTCTATCGTATCATCAGATTCTTAACTTCTAGTATCAATACCTTCTCTCACCACTAGTCGAAAGTTAAACTTCTTTGTAAAGATCTGTCGACAGATTGTTTAGTTTTCGAGTCTTAATCTCCACAAACAGTCTGCGTTTTCCCTCCATCACTCCCTGAACTCTGATTCTCCGAGCGTGGAAACCGACCCTGACTCTGATATCATCTCCAGCATCACTCGTCGCTGCAGTGATTTGGAAAAGCTCTTGTTTGGTCAGATCTGCTTGAGCGAGTGTGTGAGTGTGGGAAGAGCTGCTGCTGCTGAAGCCTCAACGTCAGCCAGTGAAGGATGAGGCTCAGCTGCTGCCGTCCTCGCTCAAGGTCAGGAGACAACTGGACCAGGAGTCTCACCGTCTTGTTGATGGACCTCGGGAGACTCTCGTCCAGCACCGGACCCGTGTCTTCGTCAGCCAGTCGGAAGTCCAGGGACACCATGAGAGGGTCTCGGAAGTCCAGGCGGGACTGTTGGGAGAGAGAAGAAGAAGAAGAAGAAGAAGAAGAAGAAGAAGAAGAAGAAGAAGAAGAAGAAGAAGAAGAAGAAGAAGAAGAAGAAGAAGAAGAAGAAGAAGAAGAATTAAAGCTTTTTAATTCAATATTTCATTTACAATTTCATCATTTTTCCACATTTATTTCACTTTTTAAGGGATCAATTATTTTCCCTCTTTGTTTAAATGTTGTTTAGTGTTACTTATTAATATATATTTAATTAAAATAACATTATTACATGTATTCTTGGGAAGTATGTCAGTGCCCACATTTAATGCTTTAATTTAACATTTGTTTAATTGTTTTTCTATTAAAATGTATTTTTATTTTAGGCCCTTAATCTTCTTTTATAATCATTTAAATCAATAATTTGTTCATTGAAAAACATTTACAAAATACTTATATAATGATTATAATTATATATTTATTTTTTAAGATTTTGAAAATCTACTTTTGATTTTTTTTAATTATTAAACTCTATGAGTGAAAACAAATTAATGTATATGATAAGTTAATATGTAATTATAAAAAATAAAAATAAAATTCTGAAAATAATTATTGGAATTTTAATTAAATATTGGAATTATTGGTTTCGGTAAAAAATTAACAAAAATGGTAATTAAATTAAAAACAACAAAATAATGTATTATTTATATATATATATTATTTATAATTAATTATAAACATTAGAGATGTTTAATAAAATATTCATTAATAATTATAATAATAATATACTGATATACTTTTATAATAATCTCATACTTTTTCTCTTTTTGTCCAAATTATTCATTTTTTTCAGGAAGAAATAATTTTCCTTCTTTATTAAAGTTTGTCAAACTGTTGCACATAAAATTACCTTCTATTAAAAACACAAAAAGTACTTGCTGTGATCCTTTCAATCACATAAATTAAAGTTTTATCATAGTAGTTTCGTTGTTTAAATAATCAATAAAGTAAGTAATTCCAGTTTCATTTACAATTAACAAGAATGTATTCAGTGTTTTCTCCCGTTTTGTGTTGAAATTAATCTTCCAGCAGTTACTGCAGACATTACTTCCTCTGCCGCTAAAGCATGACTGAGGACGAGAGGATACAGTGACCTGTGAGTGATCTATTAAAAACATATATAAGTACTTGTTGTGATCCTTTCAATCACATAAATTAAAGTATTATCATAGTAGTTTCGTTGTTTAAATAATCAATAAAGTAAGTAATTCCAGTTTTATTTACAATTAACAAGAATGTATTCAGTGTTTTCTCCCGTTTTGTGTTGAAATTAATCTTCCAGCAGTTACTGCAGACATTACTTCCTCTGCCGCTAAAGCATGACTGAGGACGAGAGGATACAGTGACCTGTGAGTGATCTATTAAAAACATATATAAGTACTTGTTGTGATTCTTTTAATCACATAACTTGTATATTATTTATAGTTCTCTCGTCATATTCCTACTGACCCTGATCCAGTTCTCAGCATCTCTTTACTATTATTGAGGGGAAACTGATTCCCTGGTCGCTCTGGTCTGAGGACGTTATGAGTCATAAGTCGGTCATTGAAGGAGGAGAGGAACGTGATTCAGGAGTTCATCAAGTTCTTCTTCCAGTTCTTCAGGAACATTGGACTCAACCAGCGTCACTTTTGTGATTTTGATGGTCTTCGGGACCATTGCAGGAAACACAAGTTCCCAGAAGGAAACTCAACTAAAACTTTTAGACACAAACTTTACTAAATATAATTTTTTATGTGTTCATTATTATTTAAATCCCAACTATGTATCCGGAGCAACCAGTAAGTTCTTGATCAATCATCAAAGTTTGGCGATGAAACAGCAAATATTAACACAGGAATGAACAATTACATTTGTTATGGGACCATAAAATATACTTGGACTGTCATAAGGGGGCGCTAGAGAGGTTTAACGTGAATAAACAATACAGTAAACGATTAAAGTTCCACTAAATTGCGTGTGTGTGTGTTGTTGTGATGTGTGACTCTATTGTATCATCAGTGTGTGTGTGTTGTTGTGATGTGTGACTCTATTGTATCATCAGTGTGTGTGTGTTGTTGTGATGTGTGACTCTATTGTATCATCAGTGTGTGGGTTGTTGTGATGTGTGACTCTATTGTGTCATCAGTGTGTGTGTGTTGTTGTGATGTGTGACTCTATTGTATCATCAGTGTGTGTGTGTTGTTGTGATGTGTGACTCTATTGTATCATCAGTGTGTGTGTGTTGTTGTGATGTGTGACTCTATTGTATCATCAGTGTGTGTGTGTTGTTGTGATGTGTGACTCTATTGTATCATCAGTGTGTGTGTGTTGTTGTGATGTGTGACTCTATTGTATCATCAGTGTGTGTGTGTTGTTGTGATGTGTGATTCTATTGTATCATCAGTGTGTGTGTGTTGTTGTGATGTGTGACTCTATTGTGTCATCAGTGTGTGTGTGTTGTTGTGATGTGTGACTCTATTGTATCATCAGTGTGTGTTGTTGTGATGTGTGACTCTATTGTATCATCAGTGTGTGTGTGTTGTTGTGATGTGTGACTCTATTGTGTCATCAGTGTGTGTGTGTTGTTGTGATGTGTGACTCTATTGTATCATCAGTGTGTGTGTGTTGTTGTGATGTGTGACTCTATTGTATCATCAGTGTGTGTGTGTTGTTGTGATGTGTGACTCTATTGTATCATCAGTGTGTGTGTACAAAACTCTCTTCATTTAAATATTGACATTAGAAAATTATTTAAAAAACACTTTTTTTTTCTGGAGATTAAATCTTGTTGACCATAACCACACCCAATCTGCTGTGATTGGTCGAGCATGGAGGTTTGTCACCACGCGTAATCAATGGTCTCCTAGGGACTCGTTGTATAAACAAAGCGGGCGTGATAACAGCTGGCTGGAGGAGGAGTGAAGCCATTATTACATCATAATGGACTCTCGTAACCTCTTGTTCGTCCAGATTTCAGAGCAACTTTATAAAGTAATACGTTAAAAACATGGTCATGATGAGAAGTTACTGCGTCTTGAAGAACATTCACTACATGACACCAGAGTTGAAGTTTATCATGAGTTGGCCTTTAACCCTTGTATTATCTCTGGGTCAAAGGCCTGAAAATAAATGTGTTTGTGGTATCCCTTGTGTTGCCTTAAGGTCAAGACGAACAACCTCCACCACTGCATATGTATTTATGGAAGCCTGGGATGTCGTTCATCTTGACCCAGAGACAACACAAAGGATACCACAAACCCATTGTTTTTTTTCAGGCCTTTGGGTCACTTTGACCCAGAGACAACACAAGGCTTAACAGAAAAGCTAATGGAAGTAAATGTGCCATCAGACTATGAATATTAATTCATAAAACTCAATTTCTGCAGCATAAAAATCACACTTTCAATTGTAAAAAACAATCAAATTTCAAGCACCTGACGATAAAGTACACGATACATGAACTCAAAACCCCAGATATTTGAAGGATGTTATACATTTAAAAAAAAGAAATATATAACCAGGACGTATGGTCACAAAATAAGGCTGTGAACCAACAAGAGAGCAACATGAACTTTCCAAAATTTGACTTAAATTCAGTCGTATTAGTTTGTTTGTGAAATAAAATGGAATCTTTGGTAGAAGTTTCTGGTCCAGCTTGACTCTCTAAGACTCTAAGTCCTCTGGTCTGGACACCATCAGATTTCTCAATAAGTTCCGGCAGCAGCTGTTTCCGTGGATTTGTTCTTGGTCCACGAAGTAAAGCGAATCGTAGAACCTGTTCCACTGACTCTCCGTGAGTGAGTCACACACTCGAGATCCTCGACTCCTGGTCAGAGCGTCACGTTCATCAGACGGACCTTCTGGTTCTGGTTAGAACCTTGTGTCAGCTCCAGTGATCTGGAGGTCGTCAACGTTCTCTCAGAGACGCTCAGAACCAGAAGTGACAAACGTGTTTTATGTTCCTCCCGAAATCAAGCAGCTGCTTAACAATGTATGACAAGAGTCTTTGAAAAGTTCCTCTCGTGGGAACCAGACACTCAGAGAAGAAACGTAACTTCATCTTCGACCCTCCGAAGAATTTAGTTCAGGTTTAATCAAGACTGGATCTGTAGACTTCAAATGAGTGATTCTCTGGTGGTGAAACAGTGCTACTGCAATTACTAACTCAATTAAATGTACTGTATTAAGTTGCACTTAAAGTTATTTAACTTTCAAAGATCCACAGTCATACTTATGTTTTAATTCTGTCTACTTACTGACTTTTTACCAATTTTGGTACGACCTTAGTAAGCTCTGTAGTACTACTCTGAGAGGCTCAGTGGTGTTACTCAGTAGGTCTCCGTAGTATTACTCCTTGAGGCTTTGTGTAATTGCACCGTAGCTTCATGGTATTACTCCTTGAGGCTTTGTGGAATTTATCTCACAGTCTTTGTAGTACTTCTTTGCGAGGCTCCGTAGTATTACTCCACAAGACTCCATGATATTACGTGGCTTTGTAGTGTTATGAGGCTATTTAGTATTACAAGGCCGTGTAGTATTACTCTGTGAAGAGGCTTCATAGTATTACTACTTTAGGTTCCGTGGTATTTTACTCTGTAGTTTCATGGTATTACTCCTCGAGGCTCTGTTGTATTCATCCCAGAGTCTTTGTAGTACTACTCTCAAAGGCCTTGTAATATTACTCTACAGGGCTCCATGGTTTTATGAGGCTATGTAGTATAACTGTGCAAAGCTTCCTAGTTTAACTCTACGAGGAACTGTAGTATTACTCGTCTAAGTTCCATAGTATTACTCCGCCAGGCTCTGTAGTGTTACTCCACAAGACTTGGTAAAAATGACTCCATAAAGCTCTGTAGTATAATTCTGTGAGGCTCTCTAGTATTACTCCATGAGGCTCCATCACATCATAAGGCTCTGTATTATTACTCTGCGCGGCTTCATAGTATTAAATATTGAATGTATATTTTAATAAAAGGCTATTTAAAGCACCAATCAGTAAGATTTGAACAGAGTTTTGGCTCCACCTGGTGCTTTTGTAACAGTATTTCACTATGTGTACCTTTGTTTATAAAAGCAGATCCCGTGACACTCACAAAGTAACGTAGTAATACGTCGTAGTAAGAGTAACTTGCCGACATGATGAAGGTCTCGTTCATGCACTTGGTCTCTCGGTCCTTCATCCAGAAGCTCCTGGAGATCCTGCGGTCGCTCTTGTCGTCAGAGTCCAGGAACGAGGCCCTGGCTTTGGCCCGGAGAGCGTCCAGACTCAGGACGTACACGATCTCTGCAGGGTCACAACAAGGCCGGTGGTCACGTGACCAAGTGAAACCGGAGACGACCTTTGAACTCTCACTTGTCTGGAGGTCCAGGTCCTGCTGGTCCGACTTGATGCTGAAGACGAAGCACACTCTGGTGGTCACGCACACGGACGAGCGCCCGCCGTGCTCGCACTGGTACTGAGACTGCTGCAGGTTGATCTTGGCGGGGTCAAAGGTCATGTTGGCGCGGAGCTCTGCGACGTCTCTGGACCTGAAGCCGAACATTTGTAATTACATTTTTCTATAAGCATTTTACTATTGGCGCTATATAAATAGAGATTATTATTATTATTATTATTATTATTAATCATTTCTTATCGAATAATCTAATTTTATAACATGTATATAGTAAGGTTGAATTAAATATATATCTTTTTTTTTCTAGTGTGTTACTTAAATTACAATAATTTAAAAGTACATTTTCTGAATTCAATATCTTTGAAATTCAATATAAAACTGTTACAACTGTTAAACTGTTATATAATAGTTTAAACAGACAATAGTGAATTTAAAAAGCTCCAAATTAAATGTTTGATTTAATTTAATTTAATTTAATTTAATTTAATTTAATTTAATTTAATTTAATTTAATTTAATTTAATTTAATTTAATTTAATTTAATCAAAAGATAAAATGTTTGTTTATTTATTCAAGACTCTCTTGAAACTGATTTTTTTTTTTTTAAACATCCTTTTTCTTTAATTTACTATCTATGGAAGTATATCAAATATCAAATGGTTCAATTTAACATTTACATTTTTTCTTTATTGTTGAATCATTTAATTAAATAATTTCCACATTGAAAGGTTTTATTTTTAACAATTAATTCATTCAATTTTACACATAGAGTTTAATATTTTTATTCCAATTAATAATAAAATAAAAACGTATTTGTAGCCTTTTAAATTAAATAAAAATGTTGGCACTATATTACCAACAAAATGGAATTTAGAAAAAGTATTTTTGACTTATTTGAATTAAAAAATAAAACTCTAGGTATTGTAAATATAATAATAATTTTGAAAATATTAAATTAAAAAGATTCTACCTATTTATATACAAATATTGAATGAAAAATAAATGTTTAATATAGAAATGATTGATGTCAATTATACAAAAAGTGAATTATTTGATTAAAAAACTTTGGAAAATATTAAACATTCACTATAGACGACACTGATGAACTTCCAAACAAAATCCTCGTGAAAACACAGTTTGGTTTTGATGACTCAGCGTCTCCGGAGTCAGAGAAGGAACAGATGCTGCATCAGTTTTGGCCTCGAGTGCAGGAAGAAGTCTCTGCTGCCAAAAAGCTTCTCAAATACAAAAGTCGCTCGAGAGTTTTTCACACAGTGAGGCCGAGCCTCTGCCAGCAGGGATTGTTGGACGCGACGACATGAAGTCTCAGGGTTGGATTTGAAGACGCAGCTGTTGAAACTCCCGGAAACAAGTCCGACCACAAAGAACTGGTGTCTCACCAGAAGAGAGAAGCTCCTCCCAGACCTCCGATGGTCACGTCCGTTATTCCGTCTCCGTTCAGATCCATGATCCCGTGGATGGACTGACCGAAGAACTTCACCTTGCTGCCGTCGCCCCCTGCTGGAATACGCTGTAAGAGAACCGATGAGAAATGTTAATCCGGTCACTTAAAGCGGCACTAGGTAGAATTCAAATATTTGTTTCTGGCGCCCCCATTGATGGAAAAGTGTAATTGCAATGCAACGACATGTGTATGTAGAAGTATTTATAACATATTATATTTTAAATGTAGATATTTCTTTATGAAAAGGTTAAATATGTTTGTTTTTTTACAATTTAATTTTATATCTTTAATATTAAGAGGTTTAATTGTTTGTTTTGTTGTTGAATAAAGAAAGACATATAGAGTTTGATAGGCTTATTTAAATAATACTCAATCATGTTGAAAATATATTATAATAATCAAAAATCAATTATTTCTAAATTCAATATTTTTTAATTCATAGTCTTTTAAATTCAATATAAAATGTTGGTATAATAGAGTCGCCAGACAAAACCTAAAAGTAACAATACTACTATTATACTACCGTTTTAATGTTTTAAAAGAGTACACATTAAAGAACATTTAATTCAGAAAATTCATTATTTTTGGATTATTGGTATTACAATATTTAACACTGTAGAAAAAAAACGCCAATTTATTTGGATTTTTGTTTTAAATTCAAACCTTTAATTAAATTGAATTCAATTATTAAAAACAAATGAACTATCAATATAAAAAATATATGTATATTTTAATTATACCTTTTACATTACATTACTTACTTCATGTATGTATTAACTTGAAAGAAACATTTAATGGTGTTTGTACAGATCAGTTGTGCCTCATAAAATCATTGAAAATATTTTGAGTTCAAATATTTTTCAAATCAATCAAAGTACTGACCAATCAAAGTTCTGACCAATCAAAGTACTGACCAATCAAAGTACTGACCAATCAAAGTTCTGACCAATCAAAGTTCTGACCAATCAAAGTACTGACCAATCAAAGTACTGACCAATCAAAGTTCTGACCAATCAAAGTACTGACGAATCAAAGTACTGACCAATCAAAGTACTGACCAATCAAAGTACTGACCAATCAAAGTTCTGACCAATCAAAGTTCTGACCAATCAAAGTACTGACCAATCAAAGTTCTGACCAATCAAAGTACTGACCAATCAAAGTTCTGACCAATCAAAGTTCTGACCAATCAAAGTACTGACCAATCAAAGTTCTGACCAATCAAAGTTCTGACCAATCAAAGTACTAACCTGCACAAACTTCTGCTTCAGCGACGTCTGCTCCCCGTGATATATGTAGACGGCGCCCCTGTGGTCGTTCTCGAACGGCGCCCCGATGGCCACGTCGTTGAACCCGTCCAGGTTCAGGTCCGACACGGCGGCGATGGCGGTCCCGAAGCGAGCGCCGCAGGGCTCGTGTCTGTTGGCGCAGCTGTCGGAGTGCGGCGAGCAGCAGGACTGGTTGACGGGCTTGAGGGTGAACTGGTGCTCGAACCGTCCCTCCTGGGATCAGACGTGGAGACGTTAGAAGAAGAAGAACAACAACGAGTCCACCTCGTACCTCGCTCAGTCCGTAGACGTAGACCTGTCCCTGCTCGTTCTTCTCCGAGCCCATGAACATGGGAGCGCCGACCAGCAGGAGGTCCGTGAAGGAGTCTCCGTCCACGTCCACCGTCTGCAGGACGCTGCCGAAGTAAGACCCGATCTGTAGAGTCCAAGGTCACGAGACATGTCTGATCAATCACCGAACTCAGGGAAGATCCAAGTAACCATCAATTATAAAGTCATTAAAGAAAAAAAAAAGCTATAAAAGAAAGATGGCTTGAATAGTATTTTTTCTACTCTTACAAATACGCAATAAACTTCAATAGATCTACAGAACTTAGTGTGAGACACTAATAACCACCGGCCTTACTTATGGTGCCAAAAAACTAGTGAACTCAAATGACGCCTTTCTACACACTAGTTCTATTTAGTGACTTCTGATTGGTCGCTACAGTACTGTATTTAAATTCTACGTCTATCTTGTCAAAAGTCATCGAAAGCTGTGATTGGTTGGCTGGGCGGCAAAGCGTTACGGAAGGCGATCATGTCACCGTTACTAAGAGGATTGTTGAAAGAAATCCCACCTATTATGTCATGGTATTAAGTCAGTGTTGTTAGTCAAACGTAAACCATTTATTGGTCAACTACTTGTTAAATGCGGGGAGTTTACAGAACTAGTTTGATCGATGGATGGACTTTATTACTCCCTCTGGAAATTGTGTTTCCAGTTCACAGCAGATGATAGTTTCATAAAAAAAAAACAAAAAAGGGCAAATAAAAAAGAACAAAGTTCAAGGGATGATAAAGTGCAAATATAAAGATCTGGGACAGTAGGAGCCAATTTGGGCAGGTTTTATTAAAGCATCAATCAGTAGGATTTAAAAGAGAGTTTTGGCTCCCCCTAGTGTCGAAACAGTGTAGTTGTTATAGCTTATCATTTTACTGTATATTCTTTTTTTAAAAGCTCTTGTCGTGTAGAATTTCTGGCTTTATCTTCCTGGTTATTTGGAAATATTTCACAGTACATGGAATGAAAATACTGTGTCGGAAGAGTTCTACTGCACTAGTCGTAATTTTTAAATATTAAAAGGATAATTACATTTTTTTTATGTAACATAGTGGTGCTTTGATATATAATAATTCATTTAAATTGGAGAAAAGATACGTTGAGTCAGATCAAGGAAGACGACTCACCTGTTCTCCCTTCAGGACTTGAGTGACGACCGTCTTGTTGTTCACCAGACGGTAGACGACGACTCGGCCGGTGTGGTTGTACCGAGGAGCTCCGGTGATGAACAAAACTCCTCTGTGAGTCGACGCCGACTGGACGTCGTAACCTGCAGGCGTCACAACACAACGTTTTCTTGCCGTCGTCAGGAAGGAAAACACACTTTTCAGCAGCGACGAGAAGTTAAAACTCTCAGTATTTATCTGACTAGGAAGAGGAAGCTATGAAATACGATTCTGGCAGGACAACAAGTCACAAATGTTACCTTCATCCATGACATCACTGATTTACCGTATTCTTTGGACTATAAGGTGCATTTTCTTTTACTGCATTACTTTAGTTCTCAATCTGCTTCCCAAGCATTTAACAACAATATTAGTTTGACTCACAGAGTACCTATTATGTATTACTCCATACTACTATGAAGTCTTGCATTGCGATGGAGCCTCACGTACTAATACTACAGAGTATCGTAGAGTAAATCTACAGATCAGTAATAGTAATACTATAAAGCCTGGTTGATTAATACTACGAAGCCTTGTGGAGTAATACTATGAAGACTTGCTGACTAGTACTATGAAGCCTCACAGGGTTATTCTATTAAACTTTCGCGGAGTAATACTACAAAGCCTTGCAGGGTTATACTACCTAGCCTTGTGGGTTTAATAAGCCTGAGTAAAGTAAAGCCTTGTTGGGTTACTTAAAGCCTCGCGGAGTAATAGTACTAAGCCTTGTGGGGTTATACTATCAAGCCTCGCGGAGTAATAGTACTAAGTCTTGTGGGGTTATACTATAAAGCCTCACAGGGTTATTCTATTAAACTTTAGCGGAGTAATAGTACAAAGCCTTGCAGGGTTATACTACCTAGCCTTGTGGGGTTATACCATGAAGCCTCACTGAGTAATATGAGCTAAAGGGGAAGAAGGGGGGGAAACTAAGCCTTGTGGGGAAAAAGGGAGAAGGGGAAAAAAAAAAAAAGAGGGAAAAAAAGGGGGGGGGGGGGGGAAGGGAGGAAAAAGGGGGGGGGAAAAAAAGGGGGAGGGGGGGGGAGAAGGAGAGGGGGGGGGGGGGGAGAAAGGGGGGGGTTGGGGGGGGGGGGGAAAAAAAAAAAAGAGGGGGGAGGGGAGAGAAACCCCCCAGCCTTTGTGCTTTGCACCGAGGGGAATCTCACGAGGTAAAACTAAGATGTCTCGCGCAGTAATACTACATCCCTTCACAGAGTAATACCAGGGAGCATCTTGGATAAATACTACGGAGCTTTGCAGAGTAAGTTACTGTGAAACTTTGCGGTGTAATTTTTCAAAGCCTCGAGGTGCGTCTTCGTAGTTTACCAAAGTTGTACTTAAACACTGATCGCAGTCAGTGAGTAGAAACTTTTTAAATAAAACATCGGGAGAAGCCGATTGTGATTCACACTGTCGAAGGGATTTCAATGGCGTCTTATAGTCTGACTGATGCGAGCGTCGGATGCGTTGCTTCCTCCTGTAAAGAACCAGCAATAAGAGAAAACACTGCGTCTCTAATTATTCATGAAGCAAACAAAAGCATCTGCTGTTTGTTACGACCATCAAGTCTGTATTTAACTGCAGTATTTTAACATTCCTTCTCATTTTCTACAACGTCAAGGAAACACTTCAGACCCGAATGTCTCTGTGTAAGTTCAGATCCACTCTATTTACAGCAGCTTGTGGACAGATGTTGTTGGGAGTAAAAATACTCGATGAGTCAACGCACCGAGGTATCCGGCCAGAGCCTCGTAGCCGGCCTCCGTCTGCGGGTCGTTGAAGTCCGTCTTCTCCGGGACGATGGTTCCTCCGGGAACATGCATCACGACCGTCCCGTTCCAGTCGTACGCTCCCACCGCCCCCAGTAACACGCCTTCCTGTCGGGAGCAATCATGAGCCTCAAGATAACGACTCAAACTAATACTCTATGAGGTCCCTCGTGTGTTCCAGGCCCACACCAGTACTATTTCTTATATTCAACATTTGTTTCAAAGTGTTTTTACTTCAGTATTAGTGGATTTAAGTCCAAATAGTTCAGTAGAATAAAATAAAACCATTTTAACAGCAAGTTTTGTAGACTGTAAAACTAAAATTGTATACGTATCAATAGGAGTATTTAAAAATATAAAATGCCACTTTTCTACTTGAACCATTTATAATGAATATTTAATACTACTGAATATAATTTTAGTGATCATTATTACAAGGGTTGTGTATTGGTAGGAATCTGGTGATAAGATATGTATCACTATGAAGGGAAAACGATGTATAGTGATACTGTAGTAACAATTATATATGTGTAGTATTTTCGAGTACTTGACACTGGTGTTGTGATAGTGTAGTAACAAGTATATATGTGTAGTATTGTCAAGTACTTGACTCTGGTGTTGTGATAGTGTAGTAACAAGTATATATGTGTAGTATTGTCAAGTACTTGACTCTGGTGTTGTGATAGTGTAGTAACAAGGATATATGTGTAGTATTGTCCAGTACTTGACTCTGGTGTTGTGATAGTGTAGTAACAAGTATATATGTGTAGTATTGTCCAGTACTTGACTCTGGTGTTGTGATAGTGTAGTAACAAGTATATATGTGTAGTATTGTCCAGTACTTGACTCTGGTGTTGTGATAGTGTAGTAACAAGTATATATGTGTAGTATTGTCCAGTACTTGACTCTGGTGTTGTGATAGTGTAGTAACAAGTATATATGTGTAGTATTGTCCAGTACTTGACTCTGGTGTTGTGATAGTGTAGTAACAAGTATATATGTGTAGTATTGTCCAGTACATGACTCTGGTGTTGTGATAGTGTAGTAACAATGATATATGTGTAGTATTGCCCAGTACTTGACTCTGGTGTTGTGATAGTGTAGTAACAAGTATATATGTGTAGTATTGTCCAGTACTTGACTCTGGTGTTGTAGTATTTACAGACCACATGACTCTTGACGAAGTCGTAACTGCTTTCATTTGTTTTCAAACCAAAATATGTCCAAACATCAACTTTAAAAGCCGCTGGACTCACTGTATCCTCTCGTCCTCAGTCAAGCGATTTATATACTTGTAACGATGTTTTCCAGCACCCCTGTTACTGATCTTACCTCTTTTATTGATTAATCTGATTTAAAATGATTAAATTGAGTCTTATAAACATTACAGTTATCAAAAAGTAGCTCAGTACTTTTGTCTGGTGGCATTATTAAACCAACATTTGTATATTGAATTCAAAGACTATGAATTAAGAAACTTTACTTTTTAATTATTGTAACTAAAACTTGAGTGTAAAAACTAATTAAAATAAAGAAAAATTAAACGTTTACCAAAACGTTTCAGTTAAAAAAGTGAAACATTCTGATGGTATTCTGTGTGAAAGCTACATTAAAATGTTACATAGTACAACTTTAAAAGACGCCAAAAAAAAACGGAAAACATATTCTTTAAAGGTCAACAGTTGAGTCAGCGGTTAACGAGGGGTCGTCTGAGGACGAGGCTGATCATCGTAGCTCCTGAAAGTCACTAGAGCTTAAAGGTCAGGAAGTAGTTGACCTTTAACCTCAACCCTGACCCCTGTAACCCTGGAGTCGTCACAGAACTCGCAGCCATCGTGAAGCTCCTAAATCAGAGTCAGGCGATTGTTTATCTTCCATCAGGAAGGACGGAAAAGAGCCGAAAACCCAAAAAGCTCGTGAAAGGTCACGTGACGTCTTTTTCCTCCTGCTGCTCGACCGACGGTGACTCGTGCTGAACTCACACTCGCTGACAACAGACCAAACATCGCGGCGCGAAGACGTGGAGACACTGAGAGTCTGTGTTTGGAAGAGGTTTCCAGAGACTGAGGTGAATCACTGCAGGGCTGAGGAGGGACCGGAGATAACAGCAGGACCACATGACGCGTCAGCTGATCTCAAGATAAACTTAAGTACAAGTTTCTTTGATCCAAAGGTACGTCAGAAGTTGTTCCATGGAATTAAATCAGTACCGTAACGGCAATGAATGGCTGAATTTAACATTTTTAATTTTACAACTTGTTTAATTTAATTTTTTAGTTAAAGTTAATTCAATATTTTTTTATTATTATTATTTTTTTATTTGAAAAATTAATAATCTTTTTATACGTCAAGTTTAATCTTTGATAGTTTGATAGTTCTGTATTGTTTTTATATTGAATTTAAAAGGCTGTGAATATAAAAATATTGAATGTAGATTTTTTTAAATTTTATTATTGGAATTATACTATAGAATTCTATGTGTAAAAATATTTATTCATTTTGAAAACTGATTTTTTTAAAGCATTAAAATAAATTTTATTGAATGATTATTTTTATATTGAAACGTTGAATTAATTTTTATTAAAAAAAAAATAAAAAAATAAAAAATATTCTGTTTATTAAATGGTTAATTAATTGTTTTTATTATAATACACATGTTTTCAAAATTTATATTTGTTGTTTTTTTACAAATAGAGTTTGATATTCTTATTCCAATTATTCCATTCATTTATATAAATCACCAAAGACAACAGAATAATAATCGATTTTAGAATTTATTTTAACATTTTTGGAATCATAATATTAAACTCTATATGCATAAAAAAAAAACTGTCAGTATAGAAATTATTGAATTAAATTATCCAAAAAATAAATTAAATGTATATAAAACGTAATACTCTGATGGAAATGATAAACTTCAATAGTTAATAGAATAAACCATTTTTAAAAAAAAAAATCATGTTTTTAAACGAGTATCAAACATATTCTGTGCAATAAAAAGTACATTTCTAGAGAAGATATCAAAGGAGGTACAGCAGGTCGTCATCAGCCAAGAATGCGGCTCCTGGGGTGCAGCATGTTGCTACAATAAAAGTGGAGGCTCTTATTTACGGAGCCTGTTTACATTCACTGGAAACACATAATGAGCAGCAGCCGGACTCAAGACCACCTCAGGTTCACCTACTTTAGAAGTGTGTGCGCTGAAGCCCGCCTGAGACATTTCCATCCCGAACGAGGACGTGAAGTTTCCCGTCGTGGCTGAGAAGAGACGCAGATGGAAGTTCTAGTCACTCGTTTTAAACTGTGAGAGTTGGTGGTTGGAATACCTTCCAGAGCAAAGATCTTGGATCCCAGCGCGTCCACGATGGTCAGCAGAGCCACCTCGTCCGACACGTTGAAGAAGTGGTCGTGCAGAGGAGGACTGGAGATGGACTCGATCTCTTTGATGAACTTCTGGACTTCTGCTGCACTTTTGTTCTGGCGGTTGAAGTCTCCCAAGACCTTCAAAAACATCATTCAAAACAAACATGGAGTTATTATGGAACAATCTTCCTCTCTCTTTGCGCTTGATGGATCTACTGACTCCTTTAAGAAGCATCTTAAGACGTTTCTATTTGTTCAGGCTTTTCCTTGATTTTCTGGAACTCCTGTGTTGTTCTCAGTATTATCTTGATCTTTAAAGTATGTACTTTATTGAGTATTGTTTTGATTGTTTAAGTGCTTTGTGACCCTGGTCTAGAAAAGCGCTATATAAATAAATATTACTTAATTACTTACTTACTTACTATTACATTTACAGAAGGAAACGCAGAGTTAATGCTGAACCTGCTGAACATGTGAACTGAAGTATTTTACTAGTATTTAAAGTAAAAAATAAGTGGAAAAAGTTGAAATGATGACATAAAGGAAAATACAGATGTGAAACAATTTAAATGAACTGAGAAAGTTTAAGAAAAAAAAAGAGAAAAGGAGAAAAAGGGGAAAAGTTGAAATAGAAGTAGCAGTAGGAGAAGTAGTAATAGAAGTAGAATACAGTAGTAGAAGTAGAAGTAGTAATAGAAGAAGTAGATATAAAAGTATTAGTGGAATTCGTAGTAGAATTCATATTAAAAGTATAAGTAGAATTACTAGTTGAATTATTGGTACAAGTATAAATAGTAAAAGTAGTAGTAGAATTAGTAGTAAACGTATGAGTATAATTATTAGTAGACTTAGTATTATAAGTATAATTAATAAAAGCAGAAGTAGAATAACAAGTATAATTAGTAGTATAGGTAGAAAATTCAGTAAAATTAGCAATAAAAGTATAAGTAGAATTACTAGTAGATTTAGTAGTACAAGTAGTAAAAGTAAGTAAGTAAGTAAGTAATATTTATTTATATAGCGCTTTTCGAGACCAGGGTCACAAAGCGCTTAGACAATCAAAACAATACTCAAAAAAGTACATACTTTAAAGATCAAGATAATACTGAGAACAACACAGGAGTTCGAGAAATTCAAGGAAAAGCCTGAACAAATAGAAACGTCTTAAGGTGTTTCTTAAAGGAGTCAGTAGTAGAATTAGTATTAAACGTATGAGAAGAAATAGTAGTAGTAGTTTAGGTCAGAAAAAGTCAAATAAAAACACGTAACAAGAAAAACAGGATCTCAATGATGTAAATACCTTCAGCATTCACACAATTATCTCTCTAAACTTCAGTATTCACACAATAATACATGATAATATGATAATAATAAATACTTGAATACCTTCAGCATTCACACAATAATATCTCTAACCTTCAGCATTCACACATTAATCTCTCTAACCCTCAGCATTCACACAATAATCTCTAAATAGCTTCACAATGATCTCATGTATAAAAGTATGAATAAAAAAAAGCCGATTCTCTGCTCACCGCGATGCCGAAGCGCTCGATGCCGTCGTCCTGACAGTCTTTAATGACCGGCTTCAGTTTGTACGAGTCGTGAGCGTCTCCGTCAGTCACGACCACCATCACCTTCTTGACCCCGGGTCGAGCGCCGCGCTCTGGCATGAAGGCCTCCCTCCTGCAGGGGGAGATGTTGTCAGTTTATTAGGTTCAGAAGTAACAGTAACATAAGCTAAATAACAACGTTCAGTGACAAGTGAATATACTTCCTCAAGTTTTACACTGATCAGTGTCTTCGGCACTTTCTCCTCCGAGTCTACTGTGTGTATAACAGTGCAGTATTATTCAGACTAAAGGTGCACTTAAAATATTTACATTTCTTTGCAAAAACTAACAGTTGTTCCTTTGCATTAGTTGTACTTGAACCGGTTTTATGTGTAATGTTTTACGACTTTAAAACCACTCTGTGAAGCTCTGAAATATTACTCCGCTAGACTATGTAGTATTACTCCACAAGTGTTCGTTGCATTTATCTTCGAGACTTCAGAGTATTTCTCAATGAGGCTTTGTGGTAAAACTTAACTTAGCTCAATGAAATTATCCACATAGTTTTGTCTCTACTATTGTACTCTAACAGGCTTCATAGTATTACTCCACCAGGCTTAGTAATATTACTTTGCAAGGCTTTATAGTATTACTAGTAAGTAGTTTGAGTCTTCATACTAATCCTCCGCAAGTTTTGTAATATTACTCTGTGAGGTTTCATAGTATTACTCAGTGAGGCTCCAAAGTATTACTCCGGCTGGCACCATAGTACTACTACACAAGGCTCTGTAATATTACTCTGAGTGAGTGAGTCTTAGTTGTAGTACTATACAAGGCTTCCTAGAATTATGCAGAATTATTATGCAAGGCTTTATAGTTTTACTTCACAAAGCTCCATAGTAGTACTCTGTGAGTCTTCTTAGTATAACTCCGGGGGGCACCATATTATTACTCCACGAGGTTCTGTAGTGTTACTCTGTTGGTCTTAGTAGTATTACTACCGAAGGCTTTGTAGTATTATGCGCGAAGTAAAACATAATAGATACTAATATCTCAGATGACAAAGAATAAGAAAAGATAAGTAATAGTAATGAGTAAAGAAATAGTCACAGTATGAGTTGTCGTGGAGGTCTGCACTCTCTGAGTGCTTTAAAAACTTGACCTACTTCAGGCGTAAGAGTAAGAACAAATAAACACAGTACTAGGATAGAGTACCTGGCTACAACAGAAAGTACAAATACACACAGTACTAGGATAGAGTACCTGGCTGCATCAGAGAAAGTAGAAATAAACACAGTACTAGGATAGAGTACCTGGCTGCATCAGAGAAAGTAGAAATAAACACAGTACTAGGATAGAGTACCTGGCTGCATCAGAGAAAGTACAAATACACACAATACTAGGATAGAGTACCTGGCTACAACAGAAAGTAGAAATACACACAGTACTAGGATAGAGTACCTGGCTGCATCAGAGAAAGTAGAAATAAACACAGTACTAGGATAGAGTACCTGGCTGCATCAGAGAAAGTAGAAATACACACAGTACTAGGATAGAGTACCTGGCAACATCAGAGAAAGTACAAATACACACAACACTAAGAAAGAGTACCTGGCTTTATCAGAGAAAGTACAAATACACACAGTACTAGGACAGAGTACCTGGCTGCATCAGAGAAAGTACAAATACACACAGTACTAGGACAGAGTACCTGGCTGCATCAGAGAAAGTACGAAAAACCAGAGTACCTGCTGCATCAGAGAAAGTACAAGAAAACACAAGATACCTGGCTGCATCAGAGAGAGTAAAAATCAACAAACTGTACTTGGACAGAGTACCTGGCTGCATCAGAGAAAGTACAAATACACACAGTACTAGGACAGAGTACCTGGCTGCATCAGAGAAAGTACAAATAAACACAGTACTAGGACAGAGTACCTGGCAGCATCAGAGAAAGTAGAAATAAACACAGTACTAGGACAGAGTACCTGGCTGCATCGACGGCCCTGAAGGTCATGGTCTTGACCCCGGTGTGCTGAGGAATCCTCCTCACGTACTCCAGCAGGTCTGGCGTGTTGTCAAACTGGCTCAGGTTGACCCTGTGAGTGACAGTCTCGCCGTACGACACGATGCCCACCTGAGGACACAGACAGGGCTGAGGCTCCGCCCCTCCAGGAAGTGGTCGCTCCGGCGCCGACTCATGACACAACCTTCTTGATTCAGACCCAGTGGAAGACGTGACCAGACTTTCCAGAGTCTCCGTCTGGAAAACTCCGTCATTAAAGTCAGCGACCGGTCGAGACACGAGGAGGAGAAGTTACTGGAGGAACTTTCTCCAAAGTTCTCCACATTTATATTTATCAACATGGGATTTGAACCCACAACCCCAACGATGTATTAGTGTCACTTTGGTGCGAGGATGACTCTGAGGCGACGCTTAAAACACACTTTGAGTATAATTTAATTTGTTTTTAATTGCTCAATGGCGGGGGTTGGAAACTCATGCTGGGAGTCGAACCCACAACCAGATGATATTTTTGTGGTGGTGCCTTGCTCAAATTGAGGCGACTTTTAAAATGTATTCTCAATATTTATTTAAATTGCTCAAGGGTCGAAGGACAACCTCCTGGAGAGCAGGTTTGAATCATGGGTCGCTCACTGGGAATGGAACCGACACGTTCGATTAATTATGATTAAACTAAACTTTATTTGCATATGAAAAAAAAATGGTTGTGTGGATTCGAACCTGCAACCTGGAAGTGAATCAGTGTCATTAGAATATTCAATGGTTTAATGAAACTTTTTTATTGAACAGTTGTTGTTTTTTTAAAGCAAACAAAAGAATATATTTTGTGAATAGAAATATATTGAATGTGTTTTTTTTAATGTTGAAAAATTCAAAATATTTTTTCTAAATCTATTAAAATGTTTTACACATAGAGTTTGATGTTTTTAGTTCCAATAATTCAAAAAATAAATGTTTTAAATTCAATATTTATTTTATTTACCTAGTCTTTTGAATTCAATATACAAATGTTGGTAAAACATAATATTTTATACCGATTTTAAATGGAGAAAAAAAAAATCCAATATTGTTATAACAATTTCTAACTGTAAAAAAAAGGCATTAATTTTATATTTATTACAACTTATTTTTACTTAACAACAAATGTAACTTTTCCATGAACAAATTATTGAATTAAATTATAAAAAATAAATTCAACCTTTTTATATCCAAATATGTTTAATTACAATATTTAATAAAAAAAAAAATTATACGTTTTAATATAGAAACGATCTAATTAAATTAATAAAAAACTATAATTTATATTTTTTAAAATCAAAAGAAAAATTAAAACTTTCAACATTTAAGTATTATCTGCATAGTTTGGGAGTACTACTCTAACAGGCTTCGTTGTATTACTCCACCAGGCTTTAGTATATTTTTTTTATATTATTATAAGAAGGTAGTTTAAGTCTTCTTATTAATACTCCGAAAAGTTTTGTAGTATTACACTGTGAGGTTTCATAGTATTACTCTGTGAGGCTTAGTAGTATTACTCTATGAGTGCTCCAAAGTATTACTCCTGCTGGCACCAAAGTACTACTACACTAGGCTCTGTAATACTACTCTGTAAGTCTTAATAGTAGTACTATACAAGGCATCCTAGTATTACTACATAGGCTTTATAGTATTACATTTAAAATGTTTTACACGATGACACTGAAATACTTCCATACATTTGCAGTTCATTCCATAGGACAGTACACACTAATGAAGTACCAGGAACGTAGTACAACTTTCTCTCTGACCTGTGAGAGTTTGGGTCCGACTTCTATCTTCTCGATGAAGCGGATGAGAAAGTCCACGATGCTGGGCCACGGGAAGATGCTGTTGGATCCGTCCAGAACGATCACGATGTCCAGCTCCTTCGCACACTCTGCAACACAAGTGACGACAATTACACACTGAGGAGTGAAGTTTAAGAAGTTTTTAGACAACAATTTTGAGTAAAATTTCAATTTTCATCATATTAGTATCTGTACCATTTATGATGCTGATTGTGATTCCCTTACAATACATTTTTAGTAGTATTACTCTCTGAGGCTCCAAAGTATTAATCCGGGAGGCACCATAGTACTACTACACTAGGCTCTGTAATATAACTCTGTGAGTGTTAGTAGTAGTACACTATCAGGCTTCCTAGTATTACTAGGTAAGGCTTTTTTAGTTACGAAGCTCTGTAGCAGTACTCTGTGAGTCTTCGTAGTATTACTATTTTATAGTATACCATTTTGATGCTGATTCTAAAAACAAATAAATCACTTTCTTTGTGAGTATTTTCCCTTTTAGTATTACTTTTAATGTATATTAAATTGTTCATATTGTAATAAAAAAATATATATATATAATAATATAATATATAATATAAAAATATAGATATATTAATAATACAATTTCTGAATATATATATATATAGATATTTTTTTTTTTTTTTTTTTTTTATTCCCACTCAGAATTGATCATAGACGTTTTAATATGTTTTGCCTTCAATTTTTTTTAATGTATATTAAATTGATAAAATTGTTATTTTATTTTACCTTCTACACTTTTTATCTTCTATAAATCTCGCCCTGACAGAGAAATATTTACTATCAATTCATATAAATTCAGCAATAAACAAACTTTTTGTATCAAATGTCATAAGATCAGATAAATCTGTATGTATTTTAACTAGAAAAGCGTTCTTTAAATATGACTTTATCGTCGTGTTCAGTAATGAATGCTGGAGTAAACACTGAGTGAAGATCCCGGTGGAGATAATTGCTCGGAACAGGATGTTCGTGACTTGAGATCCTAACTTGGTCAACAGAGTCGCAGACGTGTTTACAGGACCAGGAATGTTGCTGGTCCTCCCTGCGAAGAACGAAGGAGGAGCGAGGACGGTACCTTGCACCGCCGGAGCCATGGAGTTGAGGACCTGGAAGTCGGAGCTGACGTTGGCGCAGACGCCGGAGATGTACTGCTGCTGACCACACATGTAGCCGTACTGAGGACCACAGGCCTGCGGAGACACAAACACATCAACCTCCTCCTGGAGCGACGCAGCAGAAGAAGAACGACTGGAAAATACATCAGTCGCTCGTAAAACTCAACTCATAAATCTCTCTTGGACGTTATTGACGTTTGTCAGCGAGACGCGTGTCGTCAACGACTGGAGAAGAAACATGTTTGTTTTGGTGGAGACGACAGAATAGAAAACTGAATAAAAAAGATAAAGTAATGATAAAATGAGTTAAAAAAATATATAATAAAAAGACATGTAAGACAAATAACATGAAGTGGCTCATAAAATTAACTATTTCAATTAAATTTAATTAAAATCTAGATAAATCAGGTAAAATCAATTAAAATAATTAAATTAAATTAAATGAAGAATAAAAAAGAGCCATAATAAAAAGTTGCACATAAAATGAACTAACAAATTGAAATACAAATAATTAAAATTAAATTAAATGAAAGAAAAAAAAAAGAAATAACATAAAGTGGCTCATAAAATTAACGAAAAATAAAATAAAATAAAATCAGGTAAAATCAATTAAAATTAATTACATTATATTAAATTAAATTAAAAATTAAAACAGAGCCATGATAAAAAGTTGCACATAAAATGAACTCACAAATTGAATTACAAATAATTTAAATTAAATTAAATAAAATTAAAAAAAGAGATAACATAAAGTGGCTCATAAAATTAACCAAAAAATAAAATTAAATAAAATTAAATAAAATTAAATAAAATTAAATAAAATTAAATAAAATTAAATAAAATTATAATCTAGTTAAATCAGGTAAAATCAATTAAAATAAGTTACATTAATTTAAAATAAATAAAAAAAAGAGCCATCATTAAAAGTTGCAAGTAAAATTAACAAAAAAAATAAAATAAAATAAAAAAAAATTAAATTAAATTAAATACAATTAAATACAATTAAATTAAATTAAAAATAATTAAATTAAATTAAAATGTTAATTTTGCTTGACCAATCACAGAGGAGTGGGTGTGGTTATGGTCAACAAGATTTCATCTCCACAAAAAGAGTGTTTTCCGTGGGCGGAGCTTAAGATCATTTTCTAATGTCAATATTTCAATGAAAAGAGAGTTTTGTACAAACACACACTGATGATACAATAGAGTCACACATCACAACAACACACACATCACCCTTGTGTTGTCTCTGGGTCAAGGTGACCCGAAGGCCCGAAAACAAATGTGTTTGTGGTATCCCTTGTGTTGTCTCCGGGTCAAGGTGACCCAGAGGCCCGAAAAAATACTTCTTTAAATATATTTCTTGTAATATTTTAGTTTATTTTTTAAAGAAAAGTTTGGATTAAAACACAGGTTCCCAGACCAGGAAGGTAGAACCGGATTAAGGATCTAAATCTCTTCAAATCCATAATAAGCTCTTGTTAATTCATCATGTTGTTGACGAGCACCTGTCATACTCTTCAACCATCACTCATAAGAAACCCGCCAGTGTTGGTCCCGCCCCCGTACATTTCTACATTTGCTGCAGTGATTCACAGCCCTTCGCTACATTCCCAGGAGATGCAGAGATTCCTGGGAACCAGGGAGGGTCAGCACTTCCGTTTCCAGGGACGACTGGAGGTCCGGGGAATATTTACTGAGACACATTCTTGTGAAAAGCATCTTCTCTTGTTTACATCATGAAAAAGACTCACTGACCAGAAAGCCTCCGTAGGGATCGGTGACCAGCGTCGTTCCCATGGTCATGTTCTCCTTCACCTCGTTCAAGTTAGGGATGGTGGTGTTTCCTGAGAGGAACATGGAGCGTTAGACAAACTCGCTCGGACAGCTGGACGGGATTATTCCCATGATGCCTCCCTCCACATGTAACATGGAGTTAAATTTAGGACGAACCGTCGGATCGTTCTCCCGTTGAGAAATCGCAACATGTGGCTAAAATTAGCAAGTCAGGCCCAATCATGGCATCGACTCGGGAACTGGAAACTTCCCACAGAACTTCCATCAGTGTCTCCAACAGTTTATCGTCCGACCCTGTAGGATTCTGATGAGATTTGTGTTTTCTGCCAGAAGTTACGCCTCGAGCTTGTTTGACTTCATCTCTTCCTGACCGTGTGACTGTGAACTGGATTAAAAACATTTAAAAAAATATTCTCCATCATCTCCGACTCACTTCACTTCCAGATTATATTTGTGACACGAGTTAAAACCTGCTCCAGATACATGAACACACTGAGTATTTGAAGAAGCAGCTCAATGGTTTCAATTCATTTTCTTGGTGAAGATAATCCTGTCAATCTGTCAGACACGCCGTAAACTGTGAGAAAATTTTCTCGAGTTTGAAATATTTTTGGGGGAAGTAGAGTTTTTTTCTTTCACTAGTTGTGTAGTTAAAAATGTACATTTTATTTTCTTCTGTTAGTGGTTGAGTTAAATAAATACATACATATTTAGAATATATAAATAAATCAAAATCAATCCAACACTGGAACTCTCGTGATGTTTTCCGAAGGATTCCTGAACAAATTATCTTTAATTTGTCTCTAATAATGTTCTTTAATACGATCATTTATTAGTTAAACTCAACAACACGGTGTTTATTTCTCTTATTTTTAATTTATTTAAGGAATTTGTTGTTACTTTTGTGAGTTTTAACTCATGGAAAAAAACGAAAATTCAAATGATTCACAGAAGTGAGAGAGTGTTGAAGTTAGTTCTTATCAGGAGCAACATGTGAGTCTCAGTCTGAAGTCACTTGACTGGAGATAATGGAAGTCAAGACGAGTTCAGAACTTTCTCATGTGTCAGAAGAGGTTGATTTCAAAGCGAGTGACTGTAGATATAAATAAACAAATAAAAAAATATATATATGTCTGCTCGACAACACATATCAATAATACAAATATCAGTTGAATTAACAATTAAAATCTGTATGAGAAGATAGTAATAAAATATATATATATATTTATTTATATATTTTTTATATATATTTATTTATTTAACTACACAACTAACAGAATTAAATAAAATATATTTATTTATTTATAATTTTTTATATATATTTATTTATTTAACTACACAACTAACAGAAGAAAATAAAATATATTTATTTATTTATATATTTTTTAATATATATTTATTTATTTAACTAGACAACTAACAGAAAAAAATAATATAAATATATATATTTGTTTTATTATATTTATATATATATTATGGTCAACAAGATTTCATCTCCAGAAAAACAAAGTGTTTTCAGTGGGCGGAGCTTAAGATCATTTTCTAATGTCAATATTTCAATGAAAATAGAGTTTTCTTTAAACATATTTTAAAAGGCATATTTAAGACTTCATTCATCTCTTTTATCTATATTTTTAAAAAAAAAAAAAAAAAGAAAAAAAAAAAAAAAAAAAAAAAGGAAATAAAAAAAAAATAAATTAAAAAAAAATAAAAAAAAAAAAGGGGGGGAAAAGGGGGGGGGGGAAAAAAAAAAAAAAAAAAAAAAAAAAAAAAAAAAAAAAAAAAAAAAAAAAAAAAAAAAAAAAAAAAAAAAAAAAAAAAAAAAAAAAAAAAAAAAAAAAAAAAAAAAATTTTTTTTTTTTTGAAAAGGGGGAAAAAAATTAATAATTTTTTTTTTTTTTTTTTTAATTAAATTTTTAAAAATGTTTTTGCATAATATTTCGGCTCTTTAGCTTTTGACGGCCCCTCACAATATTCAGGTGCATAATGTGGCCCCTGACTTACAGGGTTACAGAGTATATTTACAGTTTCATTCCACTTCTGGTATAAAAATGTAGTAGTTCCCATAATTTAGTGAGTCTGACGGCGATTGTATTAATGAATATGATGAAATGATAAATCCTTCAAGTTGTGTTTAATAACAATGTGTGGGTTTACTCTGGACACTCGGGTTTCCTCCCACAGTCCAAAAACATACAGAGGTTGATTGAGAACTTGGGGAAAATTGTCCGTAGGGATGAGTGTGTGTGTGAATGGTTGTCTGTCTCTGAGTGTCCTGCGACAGATTGGCGTCCGTCCAGGTTGTCCCCTGCCTCTCGCCCTATGATACTGGGATAGACTCCAGTCTTCCCGCGACCCCATAAGAGATAAAGCGATAGAAAATGAATGAATGAATGAATTCTAGTGTAGGAAACTGATTCTAGCACCAGTAATAAATCTAATTTATATTTTCCTTTATTGAATCTTCTATTACGTGGTTAAAGAAAAGAAGGCAAATTAATAAATCATTTTTTATCTAGCAGAGCCATGCAATAAAATAAAATAAAATATTACTCTTATAAATCAAATAATCACTCCTATGATGTGTAAAATTGAATTTACCATTTATCTAAGACATTTATTGTGTTTGAGTGACATTGAGCAGCGACACCAACATATACTATCAGATTAGATAAAATAACCTTTGAAAATAACCATGATAATAACTAGGTAATAACTGTTTGTTATATATAAATCAGATTATGTTGTTGTTGTGAAGAAAATATGCAGTTTTCATGATAATCTTGAGCCAAAAAAAAAATGTTTTGTGCAGAAACTGCGACTCAAACTTCTCCTAATTGACCACAAGAACCAACAGCCCGGAGTTTACGTTCAATATTTGTCATGTGGATTCAATTTCCCCGACGAGATTTAACGACGTCGCAAAAATAGTTTATCACCCTTACAGGACCAGGCGGTCCAGGCGGCGTCGTGACCACCTTTTTTAATACGTCCTCGCAAAAGTTACCACGAAATATGAATTTAAACGTTTAAACTTGAAGTTAACGTTCTATGATTATCAACTTGATCTCACGTCATAATTAGTGAATCGTAAAAATTCCCAGCATTCCTTTGAATCCTTGGAATCATCAAACTTTTGTTTGTCTTCGTCCTGAGCTCAGATTTTAAAAATAGTTTAATTTTTTTGGGGGGTTTCTATCAATTCTTTTTAAGTATAAATGTTTTTTTAATTTTTAAATATTGGAAGTTTATATTTGTCATTGTGTTTCTTTATGTTGTTTTATTGTCACGTCAGTCACTAGCAATGCTAATAGCTGCTAGCATAAACGTAGCTAACCCTAATATTTGGCAAATTAAACACATTAATTCAACGTCTTCTTGTTCTTCTTGTGTTTTTCACACGTTCGACTTTCTTTTCTTTCAGATTTTAATTGTTAATTATATTGATATTTGTGTTGTCGTCGAGCCGACAAATTCAAAAGTATTTATTTACTTAATGCTGTTTATTTAAAACCGTCTAAACTTGAAGTTACGTTCTTGGATTATCAACTTAAAAAAACAGCTCTCACGTCATAATGACATGAATGATAGCAGAACTTAACTTTAAGATCTTATCTTTAAGTGAATCACAAAAAATTCCCAGCATTCCTCTCAACGATCACGAGACAGTCAATAAACAACCAACTTCGTATAGACGTCTGGTACAAGAAGACGTTTGTTTTCGCATCAATTACGATGCAATTTAGGAATCATCAAACGTGTTTGTTTGTCTTGAGAAACTCACACAACAGATAAGCATCAGCGACGCACCGAGAGTTTCACGGAACGATCGTCCAACAATCTCTGAAACACAACACAAATGTTTCTTACTCGGCAGCTCCAGCTTCACACACTTGTTGCCCTCCCGGCCGACCGGGCACTTGTAGACGTCTCCGGTCCGTCGGGCCGGTTGACCCGAGAGCGGCGACCCGATCAGAACCCTGTGACAGAAACAAGTTGGTTAGTGTTGAATTAAAACTATTATTGTGTAATTACGCTGCAGAATAATAGGTGGAATTATGGTTATTATGGTTTGTTGTCTGACTTTTACGACGTTGGTTTACAGTTATTACTCTTTGGTTTGTTTAATTAGCTTAAGAGTGTTTCAGAAAAATGCTGATACACACTATAGTCACTCCAGTACACAACAAACAACACTGGATATATTGAATAGGATATAATCCATGATATAATCTTTGTTTTAAAAGCATCAGTCGTCAATTTATATTTTATTTTTTTATCATAATTAGATTATGGTTTATATTTCAATAAAGTGTGTATAAAGTAAAATAATTTCATTTTTTTATTTTTTTTATTTACAATTTACATGCAACTATTAACAGCATTTGTTCATTTGTGTGTTGCAATTGAACTTCTGGCCTTTAGATGGCAGCAGTTATTATGTCCTCCGCAGCTAAAGGAACAATAAAATCCTCCGTGATGACTGAGGACAAGAGGATGCAGTGGCTCCAGCAGCTTTTAAAGCTGATGTTCAGACATTTATTTTTTTTTTAAATGAAGTTACAACTTTGTGAAGAGAATTGTACAAATATATCTTTGTTCCTACAGTACAGCAATATATTGTATAGTTGTCCATGTATCATTATAAGTATGGTATCGCCAGTTTCTTGCTATTTTAATCCAAGTTCTTGTATGGTTTCAATCATTTTTATAAAATATAACTATTATTTAAAATTGACTTGCTAATATTCATGGTGTTCGTTCATTTTTGTGTTGCAATTGAACTTCAGACCTCTAGATGGCAGCAGTCATTACATCCTCTGCAGCTAAGGGAACAATAAAATCCTGTGTGATGACTGAGGACGAGAGGATACAGTGACTCCAGCAGTATTTAAAGTAGATGTTTAGACATAATTTGTTTGTTTTTTTAAAAGGAAGTTATGAACTTGTGAAGACAATTCTACAAATATATATCTTTGTTCCTACAGTAAAGCAATCTATTGCAATATATTGTATCATTGTCCATGTATCATGATACATATCGTATCATCAGATTATTGCTAATTTAATCCTTGTTCTTATATGGTTTCAAGAAGTACATTAAAATTGAACTATCTTTAAACTAACTTAAAATGTACTTGCAACTATTCATGGTGTTTGTTCACTTTTGTGTTGCCGTTTAACTTCCGGCCACTAGATGGGAGCAGTCATTAGATCCTCATCAGTTAAAGGAACAATAAAATCGACGAAAATTTGTATCACAGGATTCTTGACAATACACACCAACAGTACTCATTAAAGCAATACATCTGGACTGCGGGAGGAAATCAGAGTTGCTACACAAGCAAAGTGAAACACTAGAAAGTAGATCTCAGAAGTCAATGCAATCTATTGTAAATACAATTTGAATAACATTTAAACATGTTCAAGCTGTGTTTTCTATTGTAAATAAAAAGGTCAAAGGATCTTTAAGGTGGTCAAGGTCACACAGGTCGACGTGGATCACATGTGCAGCAGGTTCTACCTCCTCATGTGTCTCACATTGATGTCCACGTGTTTTCTAGAGTCCATCTCTCGGTGCATCTGATGCTGAGAGGGTCGTGTCATCTGCTCCGGTCTAAACACTGCAGGTTATTAACATTCCTGGACTCTAATGGGCCCTTGACGTCTGAAGTGAACAACACACACACACACATCAGTCGGTGTGATAAACACACACATGCTCGCCCAGTAATGCTGCTATTGATCTGCTTGGTTACAGTGAGTGGTTTCAATCAATAAACAATTCAACGTGAGTTTAAATAATCCTTTAAAGACAGTTGAGAAGGTGAAGGTTGTTGTTTTTTTAACAACGATTTATAAACGATATTTTAAAATTAATTTAGTTATTTCATGGTTTCTATAATTAATAAGGTCGTATAAAATCAAGTAATTCCATTTTTAATTTTTCATTGTAACTTTAATTTACAATGAACACGAATATATTCAGTGTTTTTTTATTTTTGTGTTGCAATTAAACTTCCAGCCGTTACGGCAAACATTACTTCCTCTGCAGCTTAAGTGCAGCATAGTATTACTGCATGAGGCTCTGTACTATTACTCCGTGAGGCTCTGAAAGTATTACTCCTCGAGGCTTCATAGTATTAATCCATGAGACTCTGTACAATTACTCTGTGAAGCTCTGAAGTATTACTCCGCGAGGCTTCATAGTATTAATCCATGAGGCTCTGTACTATTACACTGTGAGGCTCTTAAGTATTACGCCGCGAGGCTTCATAGTATTAATCCATGAGGCTCTGTACTATTACTCTTTGAGGCTCTGAGGTATTACTCCGCAAGGCTTCATAGTATTAATCCATGAGGCTCTGTACTATTACTCTGTGAGGCCCTGAAGTATTACTCCGCGAGGCTTCATAGTATGAATCCATGAGACTGTACTATTACTCTGTGAGGCTCTGAAGTATTACTCCGTGAGGCTTCATAGTATTAATTCCATGAGGCTCTGTACTATCACTCTGTGAGGCTCTGAATTATTAATCTGCGAGGCTTCATAGTATTACTCCGCTTGGCTCTGTACTATTACTTCGCGAGGCTTCATATTATTACTCCGCGAGGCTTCATAGTATTACTCCATAAGGCACTGTACTATTACTTTGTGAGGCTCTGAAGTATTACTCCGTGAGGCTTCATAGTATTACTCCATAAGGCACTGTACTATTACTTTGTGAGGCTCTGAAGTATTACTCCGTGAGGCTTCATAGTATTAATCCATGAGACTGTACTATCACTCTGTGAGGCTCTGAAGTATTACTCCGTGAGGCTTTATAGTATTACTCCACTAGGCTCAGTACTATTGCTCCACAAGGCTTTATAGTATTACCCCGCAGGCTCTGTGGTATTACCCCACCAGGCTTCATAGTATTACTCCATGGGGCTCTGTTCTATTACTCAATGAGGCTCTGAAGTATTACTCGCGAGGCTTCATAGTATTACTCCGTGAGGCTGCCTAGTATTACTCCACCAGGCTTCATAGTATAACTCTGCGAGGCTCTGTAATATTACACCGCAAGGCTTCATAGTATTACTCCGCGAGGCTTGATAATATAACTCCCCAAGGCTCCATAGTATTACTCTGTACCTCAATAAGATTCTTTCTGAATAAAAGACATATGAACTAATCTGTGTTTTTCAATCCAACATCTACAACACGACGAGAAGATGAATGAAGTTCTCTTGATATATCCTCCTAATGGTGGCGCTCTTTCTCACCACGCTGACCCTGAATGTGTACATTTTTGCAGGATTCATTTCAGCACCGGAGCCTCTCAGTGATCTTTGCCACATGTTACATTATTCCTGGAGCAGTTCTACCTTTTAGTGCCGCCGCCATGTGACGAGCAACAGTGGGAGTCGGGAGGAGAACATCTGCGTCCGATCACTTACCGCCGTGAACCTGTTGCGTCACGACGTGAGGACTTCATATCCACAAGATCTGACCTCCGTGCTACCTTCTCTCCATCTCTTCATCACACCCATGGTGTGACCGTTTCAAAAACTTCTCCTCGCTAGGCTCTGGTTTAAGGACTCGTGGTTCTTATCTACGACCCTGTGATTCCGAGGCGGCGTGAGGTCCAGTACAGAGATTATCGGCGTGGAAACGACTCACCAGGCATCTGACTGATTGGCTCACGAGGTTGCTGATCCGCGCCAAGTTTACAGAAGTTAAAGGCAATAAAAGTAAATGCTTGCGACTGCATTAACGGTCGGCGTTTAACAAGGTGGAGAAGAAGACGAGCGACCACGGCGGTACATGGAGGTCGTAATACTGTGTATACTCCGGTCAGAAGCCTCAGCTTTACAGTGCCAGCTGTAAAACCAGCTTCGCCACCGCAGCAGTAGCTCACACGGTCTGTGGATAATAAAGAGCCTGTTGCTGAAATGTCAGGCATCGTGTTTACTTCGTATTCAGTTTATAGAACCTTCAAGAACAACCAACGACACCGAGTCTGTCGTCACTAGTCTAAACACAAAGACACTCTATTTAAATAGTACTTTTTATTTCAATTATTAGTTTTAAAGCGTTGGGTCAGTTTTCTTTACTATTTTAGCCAGTTTTACCTTCAATTTTGACCTTCATCAAGACTGTTACATGTTCACCTGTTTGTTATCATTTGATCCATGAAACACTACGATACGTGTTTCAGTCTTAGGTGCAGAATGTGCTACAGTTCCAACCGACTGCTATCAACAATATTGCAATTGCTAAAATATATTTATTCTGGTTGTACTTCCTAAATTAAAAATAATTTTATGTGGTGCACAGATCTGGAAAAAACATGTTATGTGATTATGTCATGTAATTATGACTTCTGTAAGCTACAGAGCTACACTGTGAAGCTCCAAAGTATTACTCCGCAAGACTTTGTTGTATCACTCAGCGAGGCTATGTTGTATTACTCCATGAGGCTCCGTAGTATTACTCCGCAAGACTTTGTTGTATTACTCAGCGAGGCTATGTTGTATTACTCTATGAGGCTCCGTAGTATTACTCCGCAAGACTTTGTTGTATCACTCAGCGAGGCTATGTTGTATTACTCCATGAGGCTCCGATTACTCGTAATTCTCTGCAAGACTTTGTTGTATTACTCAGCGAGGCTATGTTGTATTACTCTCATGAGGCTCCGTAGTATTACTCCGCAAGACTTTGTTGTATCACTCAGCGAGGCTATGTTGTAATACTCCATGAGGCTCCGTAGTATTACTCCGCAAGACTTTGTTGTATTACTCAGCGAGGCTATGTTGTATTACTCTATGAGGCTCCGTAGTATTACTCCGCAAGACTTTGTTGTATCACTCAGCGAGGCTATGTTGTATTACTCCATGAGGCTCCGTAGTATTACTCCGCAAGACTTTGTTGTATTACTCAGCGAGGCTATGTTGTATTACTCCATGAGGCTCCTCAGTAGTATTACTCCCGCAAGACTTTGTTGTATTACTCAGCGAGGCTATGTTGTATTACTCCATGAGGCTCCGTAGTATTACTCCGCAAGACTTTGTTGTATCACTCAGCGAGGCTATGTTGTATTACTCCAATGAGGCTCCGTAGTATTACTCCGCAAGACTTTGTTGTATCACTCAGCGAGGCTATGTTGTATTACTCCATGAGGCTCCGTAGTATTACTCCGCAAGACTTTGTTGTATCACTCAGCGAGGCTATGTTGTATTACTCCATGAGGCTCCGTAGTATTACTCCGCAAGACTTTGTTGTATCACTCAGCGAGGCTATGTTGTATTACTCCATGAGGCTCCGTGGTATTACTCCGCAAGACTTTGTTGTATTACTCAGCGAGGCTATGTTGTATTACTCCATGAGGCTCTGTGGTATTACTCCGCAAGGCTTCGTAGTATTACTCAGAGAGTCTCTGAAATATTACTGTGCGGTTCTGAAGTAGTACTCTGTGAGACCTGATGTATTAGTCCCCAAGGCTCTATAGTATTACTTCGCCAGGCTTCATAGTATTACTCCATTAAGCTCTGTAGTACTACTCTGCAAGGCTTCAAAGTATTACTCTCTGAGGCTGCGAGGCATCTAATTATTACTCCAGGAGGCTCCGCAATGCTTAGTAGCTAGTAACCTTGGGAAGTAATACTACCAAGCTGTACCGTGAGGCTTTATAGTATTACTCGGTGAGGCTCCGTAGTATTACTCGATTAGGATTTGAACTACAGGGCACCATTTATTGTGAAGTAAGTTACATTCTCTATAGATACTGAAATATAAATTGATAAGTAGAAGTTTTTTTTATGTCAGTAGGAGATTGTATAAAATCTCTCTTTGATGATAATTACATTATTTCTTTTGTACTTTCCATTTGAACAGTAATGTTTGTTTTATGAATTCTAAAGTCTCCTCATTATTGTATTCAAGTGCTTTGAAGCAACAAGGTGATCCAAAGTTTGTTCTGTGTTTCTGCTGACGTGTACAGAACCACTGAAGGTGATGAATATTTGAAAAAAATATGACTCACCATTTGCCCTCACTGTTCTCAAACTGCTGCACCGTGTATCCAAACATGTCCTCCAGAGGACCGTCGAAGGACAGAGAATTCTTCTGGTCCACGTTGAAGGAGAAAACAGACGCCAGCAGCACTGCCAGCAGAAGAAGGAGAGACGGAACCATTAAAAAAAGATGTTGACTTTAGATTCCAGGGACGAAGCAAAATACATTTTTAATTTTACTAGAACAAGATTTTTCTTTTATTTAATTCACAGTAAAGTCAAGCAAGCATTACAGCGAAAACAAACAAAATCACAAAAAATACAAATATATTATTTTAAAAAATGAGAAAAAACAAGTGTATTAGTGATTAAACAATATTTTTTGTGGTGAAAAATACAACCAAAACATTATTTTATAGTATTACTTTATGAGGCTCTGTAGTATTACTCCACAAGCCTCATAGTATTACTCAGTGGGGCTCCGAAGTATTAATCCGCAAAGCTTCGAAGTATAACTCCACGAGGCTCTGAAGTATTACTCCCACGGGGCCTTGTAGTATGACTGCATGAGGCTCTGTACTGTTACTCCACAAGGCCACATAGTATTACTCCACGAGTCTCCAAAATATTACTCCGTGAGGTGCCAAAGTATTACTCCGCAAGGCCTCATAATATTACTCTCTGAGGCTTCATAGTATTGCTCCACAAGGCTCTGAAGTATTATTCCGTGAGGCTTCAATGTATTACTCTGCAAGGCTTCTAATTATTACTCCGGGAGGCCCCGCAATGCTTCGTAGCTAGTAACCTTAATAAATATTCTTTCTGGGCAGTTTCACAAAAAATAAATACATGAGTATAGATGAAAAAAAGGAAACAAGAGAATCAGGAGAAAATCTTTCTGATCACATTAAAGCTAAAATTGTTTTAAATTGTTCAAATGTTCTTAGTGCATCTGATCCTTTCAAGCTTTAAAAATACATGTTTATCTTCGGTGAGCTTAAGAATAACGTCAAATACTTTGACCAAAAGTAAACATTTTACATATTTGGTAAATGAAGTACGTTTCTAGAAAAACTTCACGATGAACTTTGGGAACCCATGATACACACTTTCACACACACCGGTTTTGCAGATCACTGATGGAATTTCGGACGCTGACGTGAAGCGTTCTGGTCGCAGAGAGACGTCTGACCCGAGGAACAAAGGCTTCTTCTCTGGATCTACGCTGGTCCTCCAGCGATCCGGGTCCATCACAGAGACCCTGTATTAATGCTACCATGTCCTATTGTGTCCTCGGAACAATCGCGCCCTTCATGTCGTCCCTGCCCTCAGAATTCAACCCCACAAATGTATTCACTTGAGAGGGAGTCCAGCAGAACCCAGGCTCTGAGGATTTGTTAGATCGTGGCTATAAAACTTCTACTAGACTTGTACATCACAAGTACATGAAGAGAGAGATTTGTCCAGACGAGGATGTACTTTAAAGTCAGACCACGAAACCCAATAAAATGTCCATTGTTTAATGAACCTTATTTTTTATTAGTTTTCTTAATTAAAGAACAATAAATAGAGAAAAATGGCAATAATTGTTGTTTCCTACAAAAGTTATTGAACAGAGTCAGACAGAGTTCAACATTTATTCTCCATTTGTCGTGTAAAAGTATTTATTGTCCGTTTCTTGTGGCGCTTTTTTTCTGTGGTCGAGTGATTCCATCTGGTAAATTCCAGAAATAATTTTCTTCCATTCATTTCCTCATTGACCCAGTTCTTGGTGATTCTTGAAATATAAATCAAACAACGTACGTGTCGTCCTTCGGTGCAGTATTGTAAGAGAGAATACGACGATATATAATATTGAGAGTACAAATATATGCAGCAATGAATCAGAAACTTGTGTTGCCAGTGTTATAAAAACAACATTTTTCTGGAGTCAGTCCAGAACAGAAATGTTCACCAGTTTAACTTCCCATGAACCTGCCATTAGCTGCCGCTTGCTGAGGAGTTCAAGAGTTTAACTTTCAAAAACATTGTACATTTTTTTTTTTATAAATGTGTACTTTCATATAATGAAACACAGAAAGCTGCAGCAGGCTCTGTAGTATTAATCCAAAAAGCTTGATAGTATTACTCCATGAAGCTCCATTGTATTTCTCCATGAAGCTCCATAGTATAACTCCTTGAAGCTCCATAATATTTCTTCATGAAGCTCTGTAGTATTACTCCTTGAAACTTGGTAGTATTACTCCATGAAGCTCCATAATATAACTCATTGAATCTCTGTAGTATTACTCCATGAAACTCCATAGTATAACTCCATGAAGCTCTGTAGTATTACTCCATGAAGCTCCATAGTATTATCCCATTAAGCTCCACAGTATTACTCCATGAAGCTCCATAGTATTACTCCATGAAGCTCCATAGTATTACTCCATGAAACTTGGTAGTATTTCTCCATGAAGCTCCATAGTATATCTCCATGAAGCTCTGTAGTATTACTCCATGAAGCTCTATAGTATTACTCCAAGAAGCTCCATAGTATATCTCCATGAAGCTCTGTAGTATTACTCCATGAAGCTCTATAATATTACTCCATGAAGCTCTATAGTATTACTCCATGAAGCTCCATAGTATAACTCCATGAAGCTCCATAATATAACTCATTGATGCTCTGTAGTATTACTCCATGAAGCTCCATAGTATTACTCCATGAAGCTCCATAGTATTACTCCATGAAGCTCCATAGTATAACTCCATGAAGCTCCATAATATAACTCATTGATGCTCTGTAGTATTACTCCATGAAGCTCCATAGTATTACTGAAGAAAAAAAAGGGGAAAAGAGAAAGGGGGGAGAAAGGGGGGGAAAAAAAGGGCCCAAAAAAAAGAGGGGGGAAAAAGAAAGAAAAAAGGGGGGGGGGGGGGGGGGGGGGGGGGGGAAAGAGGAGGGGGGGGGGGGGGGGGGGGGGGAAAAAAGGGGGGGAGGGGGGGGGGGGAAAGGGAGGAAAGGGGAAAGGGGGGGGGGGGGGGGAGGGGGGGGGGAGGAGAGGAGGGGAGGGGAGGGAGGAGGGGGGGGGGGGGGAGGAGAGGAGAGTAGGAGAGGAGAGGAGAGGAGAGGAGAGGAGAGGAGAGGAGAGGAGAGGAGAGGAGAGGAGAGGAGAGGAGAGGAGAGGAGAGGAGAGGAGAGGAGAGGAGAGGAGAGGAGAAAAGGAGAGAAAAGAGGGGAATAGATGAGGAGACAATAGAGGAGAAGAGGAGAAGAGAAGAGGAGAGAAAAGAGGAGAATAAAAGAGGAGAGAATAGAGGAGAAGAGATGAGGAGAGAATAGAGGAGAGCAAAGAGGAGAAGAGGAGAGGAGAAGAGGAGAGGAGGTAATAGAGGAGAAGAGGAGAATAGAGGAGAAGAGAAGGAGATCCTGCAGAGGCAGAAACATTATTCCTCTCCTTCTCCCATGTTTCCTCTGTAACGACACTCATAGCAGCTCCATTTCCTGTTGCTATTAACCTGATTATAGACTTTTCCTCGATGTCACAGGTACACACACACACACACACACACACACACACACACACACACACACACACACACACACACACACACACACACACACACACACACACACACACACACACACACACACACACACACACACACACACACACACACACACACACACACAGTTAATTTTAGCTCACATGGCTTCAGGCCAATCAAACTTCTTTCCCATTAATCACAGGATGAGCTCAAACACAGTTCACTGCCAAACGAACAGGAACGTCCTCCGACCGTTGGCAGCGTCTGTGTGTGTGTGTGTGTGTGTGTGTGCGTGTGTGGGTGTGTGTGTGTGTGTGTGTGTGTCTGTGTGTGTCTGTGTGTATATAGTAGTTGTCATTGTGCTCTTTTTAGAATCGCCGCCCTGCACTTTACTTGATTCAAAATGAGTGACTTTTCACAAGTTTTTTCAAGTCAGGAGGACGAACACAAACAGGTTTTTGTCTTTGAGGTTCGAGGAGATTCTGGAAAGAATGTTGTCATCGAGTGTTTGTACAGTTGTACTGTTGTACTGTTGTACTGTTGTACTGTAGTACTGTTGTACTGTTGTACTGTTGTACTGTAGTACGAGATGAACAGAACCAAAGACAGTTTTTATTCTAGTAGGTGACAAATTTATGAAGATTTTCACATTTAAAATGTTACAAAAACCTGTTTAATGATCAGATTCATTCATTAACTGAATATGATATTTATTTTCAAAAGTAAGTTTCCTCTCCATCTATTTATTTAAAGAACAACTAATGAAAAACTCCAACTCTGGTTTCATGTAGTAAATGTTCTTCAAGACGCAGTAACTTCCTCATCATGACCATGTTTTACACTTTATTACTTTATAAAGTTGCTCTGAAATCTGTACGAACGAGAGGTTACGAGAGTCCATTATGATATAATAATGGCTTTACTTCTCCTCCAGCCACCTTGACCCTGAGATAACACAAGGGATACCACCACCAAGACATTTGTTTTCAGCTGCAGCTGTAATCACGCCCCGCTTTGTTTATACAACGAGTCCCTGGGACCTAACCTTAACCCTTGGAGGTGGAGACTCCCCGGGATGGATGGCGTGCGGTGACAAATCCCCATGCTCGGCCAATCACAGGAGAGTGGGTGTGGTTATGGTCAAAGAGATTTAACCTCCAGAAAAACGAAGTTTTTTTCAGTGGGCGGAGCTTAAGATCATTTTCTAATGTCAATATTTCAACGAAAAGAGAGTTTTGTACAAACACACACTGATGATACAATAGAGTCACACATCACAACAACACACATATATACACATATACTGTATATATATATACATATAGTGTATATATATTGCAGTAGTAGTCTCTGAAAAACATTTTTCCTTGGATTTTGGATTAAAAAAACATGTCTGTTTTCAATGGAGGTTCCATCCTATCCTCCTCAATAGATCCTGGCACTCGTCAGCCACACTCAGACACAATAACACTCTGACCAACACTGACCCCACAGACCAGCACCAAGACCACAAACCAACCCTGCATCCAACAGATCCAGGAGCTGTCACGCTCGGACCCGCCCGACACAACAGGATCCAGCACCTGCTGCTGATAAAAGTGACCCAGAGCTCGGTTCATGTGCAGTAAAAACACACACCTGAGCCTCACCTCGTGTGAAACACAAACCCGTGAATAAACACAAACCATTTGAAGCGACACACGAGTGTTTCAGGTGATCCGTGACAAACACCTGCAGCGGCTCTTGAACCTGCTTCACATGACTCTTTATTTGGTGCCACAAGTCAAATAGTTTTACGAGGAGCTGGTGTTGGACTCTGCCAGGACGAAGAATCCAGTTTGGGTGTGTCTTCTTCTTCTTCTTCGCACCATGTGTCGGCGTTTAACTCTCCTGGCAACAGAACCTTGAGACGTTCTCACAGTGAAAAATAAATCATTCCAGATTCTGCCTTTTCTTCTTTTTTAGCCGTTTTTTTCCACATTAGCTACAACTTCATCTTCAGCTTGTCTTTTTAACCTCAACATCTTATTGGTTTTCATTGATATGAACTATTTTAATTCAGTGACAAGATTTATCTTGTGTTGTGATTTGTGTTTAATCTGTTAATGGCTACAGGTGAAAAAAAGGATCATAATTTGTGTAGCACTTGTTAATCTAGATCATACAGTGAATTATACACAGATAAACTATCAATTATTTGTAGCACAATAAACAACAAACAAAAACAAAACCTTCCACACATATAGAAACAAAATAATGTAAATTAAAATGAATACATTCAACTGTATGAACCATGTTACTGAAAACTAGGAGCGTGTATTAGTGACATACGATACTATGATCACACGTACAACAATATATAGTGATACTGTAGTAACAAGTATATATGTGTACTATTGTCCAGTACTTGACTCTGGTGTTGTAGTATTTACAGACCACATGACTCTTGACAAAGTCGTAACTGATTTTGTTTCATTTCAAACCAAAATATGTCCAAATATCAGCTTTAAAAGCTGCTGGACTCACTGTATCCTCTCGTCCTCAGTCATCACCGGGATCTCGCGGGATATCAATTTTTTAGCGGAGGACGCGGTGACTGCTAGAGTCGAAAAGGCTTGACTTGAAGGAGTCAGTAGATCCATCAAACAAAAAGATGGTTCCAAAGCTTAGGAGCAACAGTCTGGAAGGATTTCTCTCCTCTGGTCCGGAAGTTCAGGAACCATCAGTAGATTCTGATCCACAGACCTCAGAGCCCGAGCTGGGGTGTAAGTCTGGATCAGATCTACTGATGGAAGGTCTGACCATGAATAGATCTGAAAGTAAGAACCAGAATTTTAAAATGATCCTGAAAGAAACTGGCAGCCAGTGAAGAGTTTGAAGGAGAAATGTGAGTTCTTCTACTAGAGCAGCCAGTGAAGAGTTTGAAGGAGAAATGTGAGTTCTTCTACTAGAGCGGCTCAGAATTCTGGCTGCAGAGTTTAGTATGAACTGCAGGCGAGACACATCCTTCTGGTTTAGACACTAAATAAACTGTTACAATAGTATAAACGACACAAACACATGGATAATAAACTCCAGATCGTGTTGTGACAACATTATTAGATAATGTTAAAAATTTCTCGTTAATGTATATGAATAATTTACAAGTATTATTTTAATTTGTATCAATTAATTTTCAAACGTTACAGTTTATCATTTGTATTCATTTATTTTTTTTTATAGCTTTTTCAAATATAAATGTGTTTCATCTCAGTAAATGAGTTAGACGTGGAGAAAATAACAGTAAAAATCTTGTCGTTTTAAGTAATTACCGAAGAATAAAGAACGACTGGCGAGTGCCGATGACTGATGTTTACGATGACATCACGGATTGAAAGCCAGACGCACTCATCAGCTCTTTTTGTTTCTACTTTAATCACCGAGACACTGGTGTTGGACCTGCTCTCGACAACACAAAGCACTGGAGTCGTCACAGTGTAATTTACGAGCGCACTTCGGCCCCTCGGGCCCCTGGAGAAACAAGAAGCTAGTTACTTACAGACGCTTCTTCTCGTGTTTACGCCGACAATTTCATTAAACGCCGCCTCCTCGCCCTCTTTCCTCCCTCATCCTTTTATTCCCACTCATTTTCCGCTCCATTCACTTTCTCTCTTCCATCCTCCAGAAAAACCATCCATCACTTTTCTTCGCCTCCATCCGTCTCTGTCGCTTCTTCACGCATGTTCTCGTTCACTTAGAGAAACGTATTAGTGCCGCAGCGACGCGGTGTCGGGTTTCCTGCTCCAGATGTATCCTCTAGAGCCCTGGCGTGTTCGCGAGCGCGGACCCCTCGCTTGACATCAGCCCCTCGACGATAACTCCAGGCTTTATTAAACTTCTACTAGTATGACCACACATGGATGGACTTCAATATCCGGATATTTATAGCCTTTTAAAAAAGATTGGGAAAATAAGAAAAAAAAGATTTTTAAACTATTTTTTGATTTAGTAATGAACATACATGTTTAAAACACAATAAAGATTACTACAACCAAATGTTTTTTTTTTAAAATTGTTAATTGCAATATGTATATATTTTCTTGATTAAAAATAGGTTTTATTAGTTGAATGAAACAATTTTTTTGACTAAAATATTTTTTGGATTGACTTTTCACAACACCAGAGTCAAGTACTCAACAATACTACAAATATATTTGTTACTACAATATCACAAAACCAGAGTCAAGTACTCAACAATACTACAAATATACTTGTTACTACAATATCACAAAACCAGAGTCAAGTACTGAACAATACTAAAAATATACTTGTTACTACAATATCACAAAACCAGAGTCAAGTACTCAACAATACTACATATATACTTGTTACTACACTATCACAACACCAGAGTCAAGTACTGGACAATACTACACATATATACTTGTTACTACACTATCACAACACCAGAGTCAAGTACTGGACAATACTACACATATATACGTGTTACTACACTATCACAACACCAGAGTCAAGTACTCAACAATACTACACATATATACTTGTTACTACACTATCACAACACCATAGTCAAGTACTGGACAATACTACACATATAGACTTGTTACTACACTATCACAACACCAGAGTCAAGTACTCAACAATACTACACATATATACTTGTTACTACACTATCACAACACCAGAGTCAAGTACTCAACAATACTACACATATATACTTGTTACCACACTATCACAACACCAGAGTCAAGTACTGGACAATACTACACATATATACTTGTTACTACACTATCACAACACCAGAGTCAAGTACTCAACAATACTACACTTATATATACTTGTTACTACACTATCACAACACCAGAGTCAAGTACTCCACAATACTACACTTATATATACTTGTTACTACACTATCACAACACCAGAGTCAAGTACTCAACAATACTACACATATATACTTGTTACTACACTATCACAACACCAGAGTCAAGTACTCAACAATACTACACATATATACTTGTTACCACACTATCACAACACCAGAGTCAAGTACTGGACAATACTACACATATATACTTGTTACTACACTATCACAACACCAGAGTCAAGTACTCAACAATACTACACTTATATATACTTGTTACTACACTATCACAACACCAGAGTCAAGTACTCCACAATACTACACTTATATATACTTGTTACTACACTATCACAACACCACAAAAGCAGACACACATGTTCCTCAATTCTGCTGATCAGACAGATTCAAAACATGCATGAAGCATCTGGACTAAGAAGCTTCTGGGACACATCAAACACCCCAGGAGGACCTAAATATATACAACACACACACACACACACACACACACACACACACACACACACACGAGGGTCAGAGGATGACCTACATCCAAGATCAATAAGCAACATGCAGAAAGAATCACGAGTCACTGGAGTGAATCTTAGACTCACACTCGAGTCGGTTTGTTTTTGCAAAAGAAAACTCGAGACTTTGTTACTTTGTCGTTTATAATGATGATGTCGAACAAATGACAGGTTGTGTATACGCAGAGTACTTGAGAATAATACTGTAATTATACGCCCAAGTCTTGTTGTTGTTCTCTCATTTAATGGGTGTGAGAGGATTGAGTCGAATCGTGGTATAAACGTTAGTTTGAAACTCGTCTTTTTGTCTCTATAAGAACGTGTCAGAGGAAAGTTGACAAGTATATCAGTATATCATCGACTGTATATAAGTATATAAGTATATCATCGACTGTATATAAGTATATCAGTATATCATCGACTGTATATAAGTATATCAGTATATCATCGACTGTATATAAGTATATAAGTATATCATCGACTGTATATAAGTATATAAGTATATCAGTGACAGTATATAAGTATATCATCGACTGTATATATGTATATAAGTATATCAGTGACAGTATATAAGTATATCATCGACTGTATATAAGTATATCAGTGACAGTATATAAGTATATCATCGACTGTATATAAGTATATAAGTATATCAGTGACAGTATATAAGTATATCATCGACTGTATATATGTATATAAGTATATCAGTGACAGTATATAAGTATATCATCGTCTGTATATAAGTATATCAGTGACAGTATATAAGTATATCATCGACTGTATATAAGTATATAAGTATATCAGTGACAGTATATAAGTATATCATCGACTGTATATATGTATATAAGTATATCAGTGACAGTATATAAGTATATCATCGACTGTATATAAGTATATCAGTGACAGTATATAAGTATATCATCGACTGTATATAAGTATATAAGTATATCAGTGACAGTATATAAGTATATCATCGACTGTATATAAGTATATAAGTATATCAGTGACAGTATATAAGTATATCAGTGTCAGTATATAAGTATATAAGTATATCAGTGACAGTATATAAGTATATCAGTGTCAGTATATAAGTATATCAGTGACGGTATATAAGTATATCAGTGACAGTATATAAGTATATCAGTGACAGTATATAAGTATATCAGTGACAGTATATAAGTGACAGTATATAAGTATATCAGTGACAGTATATAAGTATATATGTGACAGTATATAACAAAAAAATAAGTAAATCAGTGACAGTATATAAGTATATCAATGTCAGTATATAAGTATATCAGTGACAGTATATAAGTGACAGTATATAAGTATATCAGTGACAGTATATAAGTATATCAGTGACAGTATATAAGTGACAGTATATAAGTATATCAGGGTCAGTATATAAGTATATCAGTGACAGTATATAAGTGACAGTATATAAGTATATCAGTGACAGTATATAAGTGACAGTATATAAGTATACAAGTATATCAGTGACAGTATATAAGTATATCAGTGACAGTATATAAGTATGTCAGTGACAGTATATAAGTATACAAGTATATCAGTGACAGTATATAAGTATATCAGTGACATGAGAATGTTTAATGAATGTTGAATATAACAATTGAAATGTAGAATCTTTTTCTGTATTCAAATATTTTTTAAGAATTTATTTACCTAGAGTTTGATGTTCTTGTTCCAAAAATAAAACGAAAAAAAAGGCAAAATTCTATATTTCTTAATTTCTAGCCTTTTAAATTCAACATAAATTGTTGGTATTACAGCATGTTTGGCTGAAAGCCGCTCGGTACTCGTTTGGTAACGTCTGGTGTCAGTATTACACTTTTATATTGAAGTTAAAAGGCTCTGAGATCAAAGAAAACGTAATATATAACTTTATTTTTGAATTATTTGTATTATAAAATCAATCTCTTTTTTCTAAATAAAATTTATTTCACGCTATGTCAGTAAATTTGGGGGTTTCAAGAAATGATCTTATTTTTAAAGAGATATTATCACAAACCACACATTGAATGAACAGTAGCTTCACATTATGGTATATATCTATGGGGTTGTTTTACGATATTAGATAAAAACACGTACAATATGTTCTGTGTTGCAGGAGCTCGTGTTTTAGTTCATGTTTTAGTTCATGTTTTAGTTCATACACAGATTAAAGTGGCAGCTCGTCTGATAAAGTATTTCTGACGCCGACAACATCCTGTGCTGAGAGTGAGAATCAGAGACAGAGTTCAACACTTATCTTTGGTAGAGGTGTTGTTCAGTCACACACACACACACACACACACACACACACACACACACACACACACACACACACACACACACACACACACACACACACACACACACACACACACACACACACACACACACACGCGCACACACACACACACACACACACACACACACACACACAAAAAATGAAACCTTTTTTTACTTATCCATCTAAACATTTATTGTACACAAGTTGTGTATTTATATGTAGTATTGTGGAGTACTTGACACTGGTGTTGTGATAGTGTAGTAACAAGGATATATGTGTAGTATTGTCACAGTACTTGACACTGGTGTTGTGATACTGTAGTAACAAGTATAATGTGTATTCATTGTCAAGTACTTGACTCTGGTGTTGTGAAAGTGTAGTAACAAGGATATATGTGTAGTATTGTCGCAGTACTTGACTCTGGTGTTGTGATAGTGTAGTAACAAGTATATATGTGTAGTAGTGTCCAGTACTAAAATGACTCTTGTGTTTTGATAGTGTATTGTACACAAGTGTGTATATATATGTAGTATTGTGGAGTACTTGACACTGGTGTTGTGATAGTGTAGTAACAAGGATATATGTGTAGTATTGTCCAGTACTTGACTCTGGTGATGTGATAGTGTAGTAACAAGTATATATGTGTAGTAGTGTCCAGTACTTGACTCTTGTGTTGTGATAGTGTAGTAACAAGGATATATGTGTAGTATTGTCGAGTACTTGACTCTGGTGTTGTGATACTGTAGTAACAAGTATATATGTGTAGTATTGTCCAGTACTTGACTCTGGTGTTGTGATAGTGTAGTTACAAGGATATATGTGTAGTATTGTCCAGTACTTGACTCTGGTGTTGTGATAGTGTAGTAACAAGTATATATGTGTAGTATTGTCCAGTACTTGACTCTGGTGTTGTAGTATTTACAGACCAATGACGAAGTCGTTACTGCTTTCATTTTTTTCAAACCAAAATATGTCCAAACTGATGTCCAATGCATCCTCTCGTCCTCAGTATTCACCAAGATCTCATAGAGATGTCTTTCTGTCATCTCGTGGCTGTAACACCTCTGAATATTTGCATGATAATTGGGAATAAAACATTTTTTAATTTTATACACATTTTATTGACATTTTAACGTTAAAATCAGAATCAGAAAAACTTTGATTGCATGTGTTCTAAACACGACACCGGAACATAAAAAATTAAATAATACGAAAGGAATAAAAAGAGATTTATTAAATCAAATATAATTAATTCAATTATATTAAATAAAATATGATTTGAAAGTGTGCGCGCAGTGGTGGCCGAGCCAGCTTTCCTCCCACAGTCCAAAAACATACAGAGGTTGATTGAGAACTTGGCTAAATTGTCCGTAGGTATGAGTGTGTGTGTGAATGGTTGTCTGTCTTTGTGTGTCCTGAGACAGACTGACATCCCGTCCAGGGTGTCCCCTGCCTCTTGCCTGAAGAAACTGGGATAGACTCCAGACCCTAAGAGCTTTAAGAGCTAAAGCGATAGAAAATGAATGAATGAATGATTTGAAAGCCAAGAAAAATATGGATTCAATATGTAAAAGTTATTTATAATTCTCACACTAATACAAACTTAGTGGTTGATGAAGTGGCAATTCACGATGATGTATCACGATACAAGTATCTCAAGCGCTCCATCTAGTGGCGTTTCATGATGATGTATCACGATACAAGTATCTCAAGCGCTCCATCTAGTGGCAATTCACGATGATGTATCACGATACAAGTATCTCAAGCGCTCCATCTAGTGGCGTTTCATGATGATGTATCACGATACAAGTATCTCAAGCGCTCCATCTAGTGGCGTTTCATGATGGTGTATCACGATACATGTGTCTCAAGCGCTCCATCTAGTGGCGTTTCATGATGATGCATCACTATACATGTGTCTCAAGCGCTCCATCTAGTGGCGTTTCATGATGATGTATCACGATACATGTGTCTCAAGTGCTCCATCTAGTGGCATTTCATGATGATGTATCACGATACAAGTATCTCAAGCGCTCCATCTAGTGGCGTTTCATGATGATGTATCACGATACATGTGTCTCAAGCGCTCCATCTAGTGGCGTTTCACGATGATGTATCACGATACATGTGTCTCAAGCGCTCCATCTAGTGGCATTTCACGATGATGTATCACGATACAAGTATCTCAAGCGCTCCATCTAGTGGCGTTTCATGATGATGCATCACGATACACGCGTCTCAAGCACTCCATCTAGTGGCGTTTCACGATGATGTATCACGATACATGTGTCTCAAGCGCTCCATCTAGTGGCTTATCATGATGATGTATCACGATACATGTGTCTCAAGTGCTCCATCTAGTGGCGTTTCATGATGATGTATCACGATACATGTGTCTCAAGTGCTCCATCTAGTGGCATTTCACGATGATGTATCACGATACATGTGTCTCAAGCGCTCCATCTAGTGGCATTTCACGATGATGTATCACGATACATGTGTCTCAAGCGCTCCATCTAGTGGCGTTTCATGATGATATATCACGATACATGTGTCTCAAGCGCTCCATCTAGTGGTGTTTCATGATGATGTATCACGATACATGTGTTTCAAGCGCTCCATCTAGTGGCGTTTCATGATGATGTATCATGATACATGTGTCTCAAGTGCTCCATCTAGTGGCGTCTCATGATGATGTATCACGATACAAGTATCTCAAGCGCTCCATCTAGTGGCGTTTCATGATGATGCATCACGATACATGTGTCTCAAGCGCTCCATCTAGTGGCGTTTCATGATGATGCATCACGATACACGCGTCTCAAGCACTCCATCTAGTGGCGTTTCACGATGATGTATCACGATACATGTGTCTCAAGTGCTCCATCTAGTGGCGTATCATGATGATGTATCACGATACATGTGTCTCAAGCGCTCCATCTAGTGGCTTTTCATGATGATGTATCACGATACATGTGTCTCAAGCGCTTCATCTAGTGGCGTTTCATGATGATGTATCACGATACATGTGTCTCAAGCGCTCCATCTAGTGGCGTTTCATGATGATGTATCACGATACAAATGTCTCAAGCGCTGCATCTAGTGGCGTTTCATGATGATGTATCACGATGCATGTGTTGTCAAGGTCTCTAGTGGCGTTTCAGGATGATGTATCACGATACATGTGTCTCAAGCGCTCCATCTAGTGGCGTTTCATGATGATGTATCATGATACATGTGTCTCAAGCGCTCCATCTAGTGGCGTTTCATGATGATGTATCACGATACAAGTATCTCAAACACTCCATCTAGTGGCGTTTCATGATGATGTATCACGATACATGTGTCTCAAGCGCTCCATCTAGTGGCGTTTCAGGATGATGTATCACGATACACGAGCGCTCACTTGAATTCCCCTGGAGCTCTTGTTAGCTGCACATGTGTGTGTTTGAGGTCACGGTGAAGCTCCATCTGTGCACCAGACCCTCCTCTCCTGGTCTATCGCTCTCTCGGGCCACGAGACCATCCATCACGTCGGCTTCGAACATTTGAGCGCTGGAGGCGTCACTTTAGCCTTTAGCAACTCTTTCACCGACGTTTATACTTGAGTCGCATCAAGTTAAACGTTAGAGGTCGAGACGTCGTTTAAGAATTTATATGTTTTAGTAGCAAATATAGAAGGTTTTCCTCACAGTAGCAGAACTAATGCTTGATATTGTTGGACTCAGAGGGACCAGGACATGAGGTGTGGAGCTCTGGGAAATTTGTCTTGGCAGTGACAGCGTTGAACAATAGGAAGTGAGTCAGTAAGTTAATAGTATTTGTAGAGAGCTTTTCTAGACCAGGGTCACAAAGCGCTTTGACAATCAAAACAATACTCAATAAAGTACATACTTTCAAAGATCAAGACACATGAGAGAAACACAGCAGCAGCAAGAAAGTTAAGGAAAAGCTCAAATAAAAGTGTTTTTCTTGAAGCAGTAGCAGATCATCAAACACAGAGATGGTTATTTGAATTACAAAATCAAATTTAAAATTATTAATCCATTCAATCAACCTTTCAATTGCAAATTATTTCATTCAATTACTTTTAAAAAAAATACTCAAGATTTGAAATGTAAAACTCAATATTCTGATGGCACTGAAGTTGCAAATACAATATTTCATGGGTTTAAAATAAAGTAGGACATGGAATGAATAATTGGAAAAACATACAGTTTAAATATAATATAAGACAGTATTACAGCATACTTGTACTATACATATATATATATGTCTTTATTCAATATGAAACTGTTTATCATTTTATTTAATGCATGTTTCCCAATTATTACTTCCCTGTAGAGAAAATATTTAGTCATAAATTAAAATAATTATTTATATCAATTTCAACTTTCTTTGTGTTATTTCCTTTTGATTTATATTCTACTTTGTTATTTTATTTGCACTTTGTTCTCGTTCTTGTTTTTATGAAACTATCATCTGCTGTGAATTGGAAACCCTATTTCCAGAGGGATTAATAAAGTTGAATCTAATATAATTTAATCTAATATAGCAGCAGAAAAACACACAATTATGAAATTTAAATATGTATAAACTCATTCATTCATTCATTTTCTATCGCTTCATCCCTTTTGTGGGGTCGCGGGAAGAACTGGAGTCTATCCCAGTATCATAGGGCGAGAGGCAGGGGACACCCTGGACAGGACGCCAGTCTGTCTCAGGACACACAAAGACAGACAACCATTCACACACACACTCATACCTACGGACAATTTCACCAAGTTCTCGATCCACCTCTGTATGTTTTTGGACTGAGGGAGGACTGTGGGTTTAATCTTGTCTGATACTCATAGTTAGAGAGAACAGAAGATGACTTTCCATCATCGCTCGACCGTGACTGATACATTATTCATGCAGTTCCAATAATGAGGATGTGAGGAGGAGACGGAATAATGTGTTTTAATCTGTGAAAACAGCCGTGATCCTAACAAACCAAACACCAGCACGACACGCTGGTTCAGCCAGACTCGTCGTAAATCTCTGAGCAGCTGGACTGTGACTCTGCTGCTTGTAGATCTGCTGTAATCTGTCCTGCGGGAGCTTCAGAGCGTTTATGTGACGACTTCATGTTTTCCTGCAGGTTAACAGTCCGTGTCACGCAATCATGTAAAGAAGGTAAAACTGAAGTTTACTTTTTAAAACATGGGTTTTTCTGAACATGTCACATCAGAAACAGTGTCTTTTAACATTTTCCAGTTACTACAAATTGGGTTAAGTTAAATTTGTGAGTTGATAAAGGTAAAGACAGTTAATAATAAGTATTTTACTGCTAAATAACTCCATTTTAATGATAAATAATTCTATTTTAAAATGTTGGATATTGATAGAGTTTGAGTATAAAAGAAACAATCTCCCCATTTCTTCAGTTAAGAATATTTATTTTAAAATAAATAATATTCTAGTAGAATATTTGTGTGTATAATATCCCCAAAATGTATATTATACTGTTCAATTAAAACGAATGTAAAGGGAATGTAAAAAAATATATAATCTTAATATGTTAAAAAATGAAGATAGAAAAACAACACGGTAGGTAAAAAAAAAAGTCTAATGTCGTTAATAAAGATATAACAGCGTAATTATGCCATGAAATTATGAGACAACAGAAGGGATACCACAAAACACATTTGTTTTCAAGCCTTCGGGTCACCTTTACCCAGGGATAACACACAGGATACCACAAACACATTTGTTTTCAGGCCTTCGGGTCCCTTTGACCCTGAGACAACACAAGGGATACCACAAACACATTTGTTGTCAAGCCTTCGGTTCAACTTGACCCTGAGACAACACAAGGGATATCACAAACATATTTGTTTTCAAGCCTTCGGGTCCCTTTGACCCTGAGACAACACAAGGGATATCACAAACATATTTGTTTTCAAGCCTTTGGGTCCCTTTGACCCTGACACAACACAAGGGATTACATAAAAACCTTTGTTTTAGGGCCTTTGGGTCACCTTGACCCTGAGAAAACACAAGGGATACCACAAAACACTTTTTTTTTCGGGCCTTCAGGTCACCTTGACCCTGAGATAACACAAGGGATACCACAAACACATTTTTTTTTCCGGGGTTGGGGTCACCTTGACCCAGAGATAACACAAGGGATACCACAAACACGTTTGTTTTCGGGCCTTCGGGTCACCTTGACCCTGAGACAACACAAGGGATACCACAAAACACATTCGTTTTCGGGCCATCGGGTCACCTTGACCCTGAGATAAGACAAGGGATACCACAAACACATTTCTATGTGTTATAAGAGACAAGAAATACTCGCAAAAGAAAGAAAGAAAAGAACCAAAAAAATGTAAATACTTGTATTTAAACAAGTAATTGCTGACAATATTAAAACATTATCAAACATTACTACACGATAAGTATAGTTTTACTGATAACTACTGTCAAATATACGCAGAGAACTTTCCTTCCAGAGCGAACATCAAAGCAGGATGGTCCTCCTGCTCACAGTGGTCTGACGGGCGTGATTATCTCCAACATTCTTCTGCTGTTGTTGAGAAGACGTGAGTCAAACATCTTGTGTTTGTACATGTGTTCAGGGCGAGGTGAGACATCTTCAGCCCGGTGACCTCGAGTCTATGTTCTTTGGGTTGAAGGTAAAAAAAACTGCTGCTCTTTGTTTTCAAGAAACTTCCCAACGTCGAATTCTTCTCACTATCCTGCAGTTATAGGTAAGTAGGTAAGTAATTAGTATTTATAGAGCTTTTCTAGACCAGCGTCACAAAGTGCTTTAACAATCAACACAACACCCAATAAAATAAACACTTAAAAGGTCAATACCTTCACTGATGGAAGGTCTGACCATGAATAGATGTGAAAGTAAGAACCAGAATTTTAAAAATGATCCTGAAAGAAACTGGCAGCCAGTGAAGAGTTTGAAGGACAAATGTGAGTTCTTCTACTAGAGCAGCTCAGAATTCTGGCTGCAGAGTTTAGTATGAACTGCAGGCGAGACACATCCTTCTGGTTTAGACATGACTAACTACTGCTTTGACTGCGACTTCTACTACAAGTATAATAGAAGTATATCAGTACTCAGAATATTGAGTAGTGTAATTTAACAATTAAAAGTTTGAAACCTTCAATCTAATGGTTTCTAGAGAAACAGGGGATCTAATTGATCTAATGGATGTAATGGATCTAAAGGATCTAATGGATCTAAGAGGTTCCAGAAAAGACCTCCATGAACAGCTTGTGTCTGGACTCAGATGAGTTTTTCTGCATTTGGACTTATTCTTCTGTAAAGTCCACAAATTACTAAATTGGTCGTTCACTTACTTCTCCCTTATTATTAGTACTCATTATCTTCATCCCATTGCGCGTCATCAATCGTCCGAAGTCTACATCTCCAAGTGACTCGTTGTATAAACAAAGCGGGCGTGATCACAGCTGGAGGAGGAGTGAAACCATTATTACGTCATAATGGACTCTCGTAACCTCTTGTTCGTCCAGATTTCAGAGCAACTTTAAGGTGATAATTTAAAACATGGTCATGATGAGGAACTTACTGCGTCTTAAAGAGAAGATTCAACATTTATTACAGTTGGAGTCGACCTTCAAAGGAACAATAAAATGTTTAAACAAATTAAAATGTGTTATTCATTTAAAATAGTTTAAATAGTTAAAAAAAACTCCTCGGGTACTGGAGCTAGTATTCAAATGTGTATTTCCGTGTGCAAAAGAAAAGAAGAGAATCTTCTAAACTGTGATGTGAGGAAGAACCTCTGAGAGAGTTTCATGGAGGATCAGGTGAAGCTGCAGATCTGCTGAGGAAACAAACATGTGGAGAATCTGCTTCTGAGGCTTCTTCATGTTTCCCTCCATTGTGTTTATTTCCTCCTCGGTTCAAACCGTGCTTCAGGTCAGAACTGGTTCTTTTGTCGTTCAATCGTTCTCAAAACAACCAACAGTGACTTTTGGTTTGTTTCTGTAGTTTCAGCTGATTAGACCTTTTTTCTTTGGTCTTCTTTATAATCTGTGTTTGTATCTTCTCATCTGGACTGTTGCAACATTTTATTTCGTGTCTAAACCAGAAGGATGTGTCTCGCCTGCAGTTCATACAAAACTCTGCAGCCAGAATTCTGAGCCGCTCTAGTAGAAGAACTCACATTTCTCCTTCAAACTCTTCACTGGCTGCTCTAGTAGAAGAACTCACATTTCTCCTTCAAACTCTTCACTGGCTGCCAGTTTCTTTCAGGATCATTTTAAAATTCTGGTTCTTACTTTCAGATCTATTCATGGTCAGACCTTCCATCAGTGATCTGATCCAGACTTACACCCCAGCTCGGGCTCTGAGGTCTGTGGATCAGAATCTACTTATGGTTCCTGAACTTCAGGACCAGAGGAGAGAAATCCTTCCAGACTGTTGCTCCTAAGCTTTGGAACCATCTCTGTGTTTGATGATCTACTGACTCCTTCAAGAAACATCTGTGTTTGATGATCTACTGACTCCTTCAAGAAACATGTGTGTTTGATGATCTACTGACTCCTTCAAGAAACATCTGTGTTTGATGATCTACTGACTCCTTCAAGAAACATGTGTGTTTGATGATCTACTGACTCCTTCAAGAAACATCTGTGTTTGATGATCTACTGACTCCTTCAAGAAACATCTGTGTTTGATGATCTACTGACTCCTTCAAGAAACATCTGTGTTTGATGATCTACTGACTCCTTCAAGAAACATCTGTGTTTGATGATCTACTGACTCCTTCAAGAAACATGTGTGTTTGATGATCTACTGACTCCTTCAAGAAACATCTGTGTTTGATGATCTACTGACTCCTTCAAGAAACATCTGTGTTTGATGATCTACTGACTCCTTCAAGAAACATCTGTGTTTGATGATCTACTGACTCCTTCAAGAAACATCTGTGTTTGATGATCTACTGACTCCTTCAAGAAACATGTGTGTTTGATGATCTACTGACTCCTTCAAGAAACATGTGTGTTTGATGATCTACTGACTCCTTCAAGAAACATCTGTGTTTGATGATCTACTGACTCCTTCAAGAAACATCTGTGTTTGATGATCTACTGACTCCTTCAAGAAACATCTGAAGAAGTTTGTCTTAAGTGTCTTGATCTTTTAAAGTATATATTTTAACTGTGTATTGTTTTGATAGTTCAAGTGCTTTGTGACCCTGGTCTGGAAAGATCTTTACAAATAACACTTATTAGTCGACGAGTTAAACCTGCTCACAAGTGATGACAGAACATGTGAATCCTTCACGGTTTCAACGTGTGAGTCCGTGTGCGAGGTCACGACCCAGGTAAGTCGACTCGAGATAAGGGATCACACCTTCACGGGCGACTTGTTGACCCGACGACCACGTCCGTCAGATATCACTTTCCCCTTCGGAGCGAGCGAGGTGTTAGGATCACATCCGAGGATCACATCCGAGGGTCTCCATGTTTGCCTTCAGGCTTTGAAGCGACTTGGAGAAGGATTTGAGTTTCAAACAAGCGTTTCTGAAGCGATGGTGGTGTCGGAGCGGTTCAGTCCAGGGGCCTCACAGGAGCCCGACGGAAACACATGTCGGGTGTTTACACTCATAACATCCTCCTGGACGTGTTCACGGCAACGGAAGCTCGAGTGTTACTGTCAGAACTACTGCAATAAAACCCATTGAGTAAGAAAACCTCGCAGCCCATAATATGTTTGTTTTTTTTTTAAAAAGAATATTGTTTTGGTGGTTATTAAATAATTTTTTAAGTGTGAACATAGAGTACTGTTTTAGAGTGTACATAGAGTACTGTTTGAGTGTGAACATAGAGTACTGTTTTAGTGTGTACATAGAGTACTGTTTGAGTGTGTACATAGAGTACTGTTTAGGGTGTGTACATAGAGTACTGTTTTAGTGTGTACATAGAGTACTGTTTTAGTGTGTACATAGAGTACTGTTTGAGTGTGTACATAGAGTACTGTTTGAGTGTGTACATAGAGTACTGTTTTAGTGTGTACATAGAGTACTGTTTTGGGTGTGAAAAAAAAAAATTAGAGAGGGGAGAAAAAGGAGGGGTGTGGGGGGGGGGGAAAAGAGAGGGGTTTTAGTGTGTACATAGAGTACTGTTTGAGTGTGTACATAGAGTACTGTCTTTTTAGTGTGTACATAGAGTACTGTTTGAGTGTGTACATAGAGTACTGTTTGAGTGTGTACATAGAGTACTGTTTTAGTGTGTACATAGAGTACTGTTTGAGTGTGTACATAGAGTACTGTTTGAGTGTGTACATAGAGTACTGTTTTAGTGTGTACATAGAGTACTGTTTTAGTGGTGTGTACATAGAGTACTGTTTGAGTGTGTACATAGAGTACTGTTTTGTAGTGTGTACATAGAGTACTGTTTGAGTGTGTACATAGAGTACTGTTTGAGTGTGTACATAGAGTACTGTTTTAGTGTGTACATAGAGTACTGTTTTAGTGTGTACATAAGAGTACTGTTTTAGTTTTTAGTGTGTACATAGAGTACTGTTTGAGTGTGTACATAGAGTACTGTTTTAGTGTGTACATAGAGTACTGTTTTAGTGTGTACATAGAGTACTGTTTGAGTGTGTTGAGTACTGTTTCAGTGTACATAGAGTACTGTTTGAGTGTGTACATAGAGTACTGTTTTAGTGTGTACATAGAGTACTGTTTGAGTGTGTACATAGAGTACTGTTTGAGTGTGTACATAGAGTACTGTTTTAGTGTGTACTTGTTTTCAGGCTTCCGGGTCACCCTGACCCTGAGATACGTTCACCAACATTGATAATCAATATCAAATGATGTCAAGAACTGTCATGTAAAACCTTGAATCACAACTTTATCGACAGTGTCTCTCGCTCCGTTTACAATCAATCGAGTCGCTGGAGTCTTGTCTGTCACATGGTAACGAGTGAGACGCAGCGACAGCACAAACACTAACACAATAACACAATAACACAATAACACAATAACACAATAACACACATCCGCACTGGTTTGAGGTTTGCAGCGTTAGAAACCGAGGCGCGTGTTTCAGAAGCAGGCCGTGGTTCATCTCAGACCGTGGTTCTTCAACAGAAGTGCAGCTTCCGGTGGAAAAAACACCTCATACCAGGTGACACTTGTCCTGCTTTTCATCTCATCGTGTTCAACAAAATTTCGCCTTTAAGAGACTTTGTTCGAATGTGTGAGTTTGTGTTTGACTTGATATGGAAAGAGCATCTGAAACAAAAGTGTGTTTGTGTTTTACTCATTTTCACTAGAATCACATGTTGTTTCAGAGAAATCAATTTTATTTACTTTTTTTATTTCCTAGTGATTTTATATGATAAAATGTGATTTGAAATAAAATAAAATGTAAACAAAATAATAATAAATTCAATTAATAATGAAATAAAAATGATGGCATGATAATATGTTTTAGATCCATCTATTAAGATACTGTTTCAAAGGTTATTAATATCGTAATAAATAAATATATTTCTTCTCTTTCATTTGTTCATGTAACTGTTGTTGAAAATAAACAGAATTAGTCTCTAAAAAATTAATAATAACTTAATTACTTAAACAACTCACGACTGAACGAGTTAGAAGTGAGGGTTCGACTCTGTATAAGAACCCCTCAGACCCGCACACCTCTTCAGTGACGGTCACTCGATGGAAGCCAGATGCTGCTCGACACTCAAACTCAAACCACCTGTAAAACTCTGGTCTCCACCGGGAATCCTGGGAGATGAAATGCTGCCACTTCAACCACCACATGTGGACCTGCAGGCGGACCTCAACCCCCCTTCTCGCCCCCCCACATGAGACCTGGTCCAGAACCAGCTTCTACTGCCGAGGTCACGGTTGAACAGTAGACGACGAGGACAAGAATCGAACCCTCGTAAACAATCAGCCCGAGAGTCTGCAGTCAACTTTTAATGGTGTGTGTGTTTGTGTGTGTGTGTGTGTGTGAGAGTGTGTGTGTGAGGGTGTGTGTGTGTGGGGGGGTGCACAGAAGTAATTAGAGAAGCTCATCTGGGGGTAAAGTGAGTCGACCGACTCCTTAATGTGATGATGGGATGGTAAAGATTTGCTGCATGACCTTTGTGCAGACACACACACACACACACACACACACACACACACACACACACACACACACACACACACGCACACACACACACACACATGCACACACAAACACACACACACACACACACACTGGTTCATCTCATCTAACTCAATCCTCTAATGACCGTCACAAGCTTTTAACACAAGTTAACACAGGAATGTGGGAATAAAAGTTGAACCTATTTGACCTTTGACCTATTCAAGAGTATCAACACATTCACAAAATCGTAAACACAGTTTTTTTTAAAGTCCCAAATGAAAATTACAAACTCATGAAACCTCTTGTAACAATTTTATATTTTATAAATTTGTTACATGAGGCCACTTTTCAACTGAAGTTCTTAAACATGAAGTTGATTTTCATGTTTTGATTTTTTGTTTTTTTATAAATATTAGTTTCTTTAAGTTATCATTTCAGGAATGTTTCGGCAACTGGGCAAATATATACATATATATATAATATATATATATATAAATATAAATAAGTAACAGTGAACCTGAACAGTCCCCATAATACTTTGCCGCCCAGCCAACCGATCACAGCTGTCGATGACTTTTGACTTAGCAACATTGAGGTAGAATTTAAATACAGTATTGAATAGATCAGTGTGTAGTGTGTACTTACTTATGTAATACTTACTTATAAGTAAGGTGGGTATGATAATTAGTAAGTAAGTAAGAAAGTAATATTTATAGAGCACTTTTCTAGCCCAGGGTAACAAATTATTGTGTATGTGTGTGTTACTTTGTATGTGTGTCTGTGTGTGTGTGTTATTGTGTACCTGTATGTTACTTTGTATGTGTGTCTGTGTGTGTGTTATTGTGAACGTGTATGTTACTTTGCATTTGTGTCTGTGTGTGTGTGTTATTGTGTACATGTGTGTTACTTTGTATGTGTGTCTGTGTGTGTGTGTTACTTTGTACGTGTGTCTGTGTGTGTGCTTATTGTGTACATGTGTGTTACTTTGTGTGTGTGTGTGTGTGTGTGTGTGTGTGTGTGTGTGTGTGTGTGTGTGTGTGTGTGTGTGTGTGTGTGTGTGCGTTGAGGCTTGTTACCATTGTGTAACTAGTGAAATGCAGTTGGGCAATACAACCACAAGAGGGTTCTGTCTCCATTCAAACGCCTCCCAATCCCATCACAGCAAAGCCCTTCCAGTAGTTATCAGATTCAGAGTCACTTCAAATACGTACTAAATTACAGCCAATTTAACGGATCGATCACTTAACTTCATTTAGCGTATTTTTCGGACTGTAAAGTGCACGTAAAATATTCCGTAACAGTTTTTCTCATAAGCCTCATGTATTAATAGTAGTTTTACACATCCATCTAAAGATCTGACAAAATGTCGGTAAACATCCGGCGTCGCATATATTTTGGAACATTTTAAACCTGTATTAGTACAATATATACAATACAATACAATTATTGTTCTTGTCAATATTTGTTGACAGTCTACCGTCACATGACCAAAACGCTCGCGCCTCATTGGTCAACAGCAGCTCAGAATCACTCGCAGTCATGAATATATTGTTGAGAAAAGTACCGTGTGAACCGTCGTTGGTTTTTCCAAACTGTAATAATTTGTTTTCCATGTAACCGTTTACAGATGTAGATTTTGATACTGATATATATGTGTGTGTGTGTGTTGTGTGTGTTGTGTGTGTTGTGTGTGTCTGAACCACATACAGTGTAACATCTTAAGGCTGTAAACAGTGTGTTTAACGAGGTGTTTGTAACTGCAAACGTATGTTTATCTTCATAAGTCAAGGGAAGCAGTTATATTCACTTGAAACAAATGGTGTGAAGCTGAACATCAGAGCAAACATTCAGCATGTCTTATGTTGACCTCTGTGACCTCTGTGACCTCTGTGACCTTCACAGATAATGAATGAATGAATACTTGTTATCAGACTCATTGAAACTGATGCCTTTTGTTCTCAACCGTGTTTCAACGTCGTTGTCAATATAAATCGACACTTTCATGGATAGTTTCGTTTAAATGATTCAATTCATTAATACTGTAAATGTTCTATATAACAGCCCATAACCTTGATAATGTCTGTTTTTTTACAAAGACACTGTTTCTTTAAGTGAATCCACAGAAAGCATCTGTCAAACTTTTGCAGGAGTAAAGTTTTAAAGCAGGCAAGTTCCATAGACTATAGTTCGTATCACGATGTAGGGTCAACGATACAATATATTGTGATAGTGTAGTAACAAGTATATATGTGTAGTATTGTCCAGTACTTGACTCTGGTGTTGTGATAGTGTAGTAACAAGTATATATGTGTAGTATTGTCCAGTACTTGACTCTGGTGTTGTGATAGTGTAGTAACAAGTATATATGTGTAGTATTGTCCAGTACTTGACTCTGGTGTTGTGATAGTGTAGTAACAAGTATATATGTGTAGTATTGTCCAGTACTTGACTCTGGTGTTGTGATAGTGTAGTATCAAGTATACATGTGTAGTATTGTCCAGTACTTGACTCTGGTGTTGTAGTATTTACAGACCACATGACTCTTGACGAAGTCGTAACTGCTTTCATTTGTTTTCAAACCAAAATATGTCCAAACATCAGCTTTAAAAGCTGCTGGACTCACTGTATCCTCTCGTCCACAGTAATCGCCGGGATCTTGCAGGATTTTATTCTTATTTATTTGTGGAGCATGTAATGACTGCTGCCCTCTAGTGGCCGGAAGTTTAATTGTAACGTTAAAATTAGCAAATGCCACGAATACTTGTTTGTTAATAATGATTTTATTTACCGGTAATGTTGAATTTTATTTTAAACAAACTTAATTGAAATATAAACCATGAAAAAAACTATAATGAATACTAAAAAAAAAATCAAAATCCCCAAAATGTAACAATAAAAAAATGAACTATACTTTTGAATATTGATACAGTATTGTTAAAAATTTCCATGTAAGTAGGAAGTACTTGACAATACTACACATATATACTTGTTACTACACTATCACAACACCAGAGTCAAGTACTGGACAATACTACACATATATACTTGTTACTACACTAACACAACACCAGAGTCAAGTACTGGACAATACTACACATATATACTTGTTACTACACTAACACAACACCAGAGTCAAGTACTGGACAATACTACACATATATACTTGTTACTACACTATCACAACACCAGAGTCAAGTACTGGACAATACTACACATATATACTTGTTACTACACTATCACAACACCAGAGTCAAGTACTGGACAATACTACACATATATACTTGTTACTACACTATCACAACACCAGAGTCAAGTACTGGACAATACTACACATACATACTTGTTACTACACTATCACTATATAGCGTATCATGCTACATTAACAGATTCTTGCCAGTACAAACACTCTGCTGATAATCTTTTAATAGCAGCAGAGTGGGAGGATAAAGGAGTATTTTATCTTATCTTTAAAAAAGCCCCCCCCACACACACACACACAGGTGTTCCCCCTGATTTCCATGTCTGACCAGAATTAAAAGTGAACTAAGCTCTGAGGGTGAAGTCTTACATCATGTTATCTCAAGCTCTGAGGGTCTTCACGTCCATTACTGATAAGAGTCTCTGGTTTCCTCGAGTCAATGATCTCATGTCTCACCTTTGATAGACATTAACACCAGTTAGTCCACTATAAACTTTATTTAAGTAAGTATTGTGTGGCAGAAAACTTTAAGGAGAAGTTATTTAAAAGTCATTTCTGCATCTTCTTCCTGGATTAATTTGAGAAGATGTTCTGATGAATGTCTGGTGAAGACAGTCCGGTGCCACCGGTCGTGACTCACCACTTCTAACAGTCTCTCGCCATCACGACCCGTCTGGACTGAAAGCATCTGGACTCACCGGTGACTGCAGCAGCTGTCAGCCTGATGCTGACTCTCATCTCGAAGATCTGCGTCCACGTCTCAGATCCTCCACACGATCCTGAAGCTCCGGAGGTTAACAGGAGTCCATGAGCGAGTCCAGCCGGCACTACATCCACTCTGACCCCAGTCCAGACTGATCTGATTCTTACTCACACTCGTTCCATCGCTACGAGTCTGAGGCGGGACAGAGGGAGGAGGAGGAGAGAGAGAGAGAGAGAGAGAGAGAGAGAGAGAGAGAGAGAGAGGGAGGGAGAGAGAGAGAGGAAGAGACTAGAGGAAGAGGAGGAGGGGTAGGGGTAGGAGAGGAGAAGGAGTGGAAGGGGAAGGGGAAGAAGTAACTGGAGGAAGAGAAGGAGGAAGAGGAGGAGGAATAAGAGGAAGAGAAGGAGTGAGAGGCAAAGGAGGAGGAACTAACGAGAGTAAGAGAAGGAGGAAGAGGTGGAAGAGAAGGAGGAAGAAGGGGAGGAGGAGGAGGAGGAGAAAGAGGAGGAAGTAACTAGAGGAGTAAGAGACTAGAGGAAGAGGAGGAGGGCTAGGAGAGAAGAGGAGAAGGAGTGGAAGGGGAAGGGGGAAGAAGTCACTGGAGGATGAGAAGGAGGAAGAGGGGGAGGAGGAGGAGGAGAAAGAGGAGGAAGTAAATAGAGGAGTAAGAGACTAGAGGAGGAGGAAGAGAAGGAGTGAGAGGGGAAGGAGGAGGAACTAACAAGAGTAGGAGAAGGTGGAAGAGAAGGAGGTAACTAGTGAAAGAGAAGGAGGAGGGGGGAGGAGGAGGAGGAAGAGACAACAGGAGAAGGAGGAAAAGGAGGAGGAGAAGAAAGAGGAGGAAGTAACAAGAGGAGGAAGAGGGGGAGGTAACTAGTGGAAGAGGAGAAGAGGGTGAGGAGGAGGAAGAAGGGACAACAGGAGAAGGGGGAAGATGAGGAGGAGAAGAAAGAGGAGCAAGTGACTGGAAGAGGAGAAGGAAGAAGAGGGGAGAAGAAGGGGGAAGAGAGAGAGGATGAAGAGGAGGAGGATGAAGAGGAGGAACAGGAGAAGGAGGGGAGGATAGGAGGTACAGGAGAAGGGGGGAGAAGGAGGAGAAAGTAACTAGAGGATGAGGAGGAGAAGGAGAACAAGAAGGAAGTAGATGAGGAGCAGGAGGAACAGGGGGGAAATGAAGTGACTAAAGGGGGGAAGAAGAAGAAGATGAGGAGGAGGAAAGGGAGGGAGGAGGGGCAGGAGGTGAAAGAGGATGAAGATGAGAAAGAGGAGGAAAATAGGAAGGAGGAGGAAGAAGGGCAGGAGGAAGTAACTAGAGGAGGAGAAACAGGAAGAGGAGGAGGAAAAGGAAAAGACTACAAAAGAAGGAGGATGAAGAGGAGTGACAGGAGGAGGAGGATGAAGAGGAGTGACAGGAGGAGGAGGATGAAGAGGAGTGACAGGAGGAGGAGGATGAAGAGGAGTGACAGCAGGAGGAGGATGAAGAGGAGGAGAAGAAGAAGAGGGGAGGATTAAGAGGAGGAGAAGAACGAGGAAGAGGGGGAGGATGAAGAGGAGAAGAAGAAGGAGCAAGAGGAGGAGGAAGAGCCAGACTTTAAACTGGTTTCAACCGACGACATCACATCAGCCTCACTGGCTTCCTGTGCATCTTAGAATTGATTTTAAATTGTACTGATTACTTTTGAAGCTCGTGGTCTGACTCGCAGACATACTGACCCTCTAGGAGCTGCAGATCCTTGTCCAGATCCTCGGGCCTGTGAGCTGGTCCACAGTCCAGGCTTCTTCTTCTTTGAACCCTTCACTGGCTTCATCAATGGACTTTTACTCTTCTTTATTTTAATGGATTGTGTCGTTTTTAACTGTAGTTTGTTTTATGTAAAGAACTTTGTAACTATGGTTTATAAAGTGCTATAAAAAAAAAAATTATTATTATTATTATTATTATTATTATTATTATTATTATTATTATTATTATTATTATTATTATTATTATTATTATTATTATTATTATTATTATTATTATGAAGAGGAGGAGAAGGAAGAGACTACAGGAAGAGGACAAGGACGAGGAGAAGGCAAAGGAGGAAGAAACTAGAGGAGGAAGAGGAAGAGAAGAAAGAGACTGCAGGACTAGGAGGAGGAAGAGGAGGAGAAGGGGAAGACTACAGGAAGAATAGAAGAAAGAGGAGGAAGAAACTAGAGGAAGAAGAGGAGGAGAAGGAAGAGACTACAGGAAGAGGACGAGGAGAAGGAGAAGGATGAGGAGAAAGAAACTAGAGGAGGAAGAGAAGAAAGAGACTGCAGGACGAGGAGAAGGAGGAGGAGGAAGAGGAGGAGAAGGGAAAAAATACAGGAAGAAAGAGGAGGAAGAAACTAGAGGAAGAAGAGGAGGAGAAGGAAGAGACTACAGGAAGAGGACGAGGAGGAGGAGAAGGATGAGGAGGAAGAAACTAGAGGAGGAAAGGTGGAGAAGGAAGAGACTGCAGGATGAGGAGAAGAAAGAGGAGGAAGAGGAGGAGAAGGAAGAGAGTACAGGAAGAGGAGAAGGAGGAGGAGAAGGATGAGGAGGAAGAAACTAGAGAAGGAAGAGGAGGAGAAGGAAGAGACTGGAGGAGGAAAGGTGGAGAAGGAAGAGGCTGCAGGATGAGGAGAAGAAAGAGGAGGAAGAAACTAGAGGAGGAAAGGAGGAGAAGGAAGAGACTGCAGGACAAAGAAAAGGAGGAGGAGGAGGAGGAGGAGGAGGAAGAAACTAGAGGAGGAAGAGGAGGAGAAGGAAGAGACTGCAGGACAAAGAAAAGGAGGAGGAGGAGGAGGAGGAAGAAACTAGAGGAGGAGAGAAGAGGCAGATGCTGACATGACTTGTCCGTGAATTAAAAAAAAGATCATTTAAATAAATTCATATTATTAATCATCTGTTGCCATTAAACCAAACATGTAAAAACTTGTATTTTTTAAAGACTCGAATCTTAATCTTGTAAATTCATAATGAAATAATCATGTTTTAATCTCTGGAAAGGATGAATGTTTTAAAATATGTTAGTTTCAGCTCATGAAAATAAATGAAAATCCATTGAGATGAATCAGTGAAACATGACGATGTGTAGAGTTTGTTTTTTACTTATTTTCACTAGTTTACAGTAGTTTTTCTTTAGTAGATTCGACTGAAACGAGCGGTTTTATGTCGTTATTATCACAATAAACTAATGTTTCTTCAAAGAAAATCTCGTGTTTCTTCCAAACGAAGCAGCAACAATGAAGCCGACAGAAAGTTTTCTCCACGTCCAACATCTCAGGCTCCGACGATCTCCGAGTCGAGCAAACATTCAAAACCATCTTCGCCACAACGAGGACTGTGTGTCGAGCGTTGTGTCGTAACTTTCATGGACAATAAAAAGGTTGTCGTGATGATTGTGTTGCTGGATCGACTCCATCGCTCTGGTCGAAAACTGCCGTCGATGTTGTTTGGAAGCTGAAACCACGTGAGAAATGTTGGACGGACCTGTTGGTTTGAGGTCCATTATCTGGAGTTTCAGCTGAAATCAACATAAACTTGTTGGTTCTTAAAATGATCATTAAATCTTTTTTTTTTTTGCACAAGATTATTTAGAGAAGTTTTAATTTACTATCATCCCTATACAGACTTTTCCTGGGGCTGAACCACAGGTTGCATGTGATTTACTAAGATTGTAATTTTGCTGAAAAAGTGATGTTTGGAAAGACAAGAGATTTAAACCAACATTATACGTTTTAATTAACCTGAACTAATTAACCTTAATCTAGGGGCGACATGTCTGCTGGTTGGTCTAATAGTTCAGAATGTGTGGAAAAGTACTGCTGTCTGACGAGTGTCTCAGCATTAAGAGCTACTTGTTGAGAACTAGTTTATTAAGTAACTTCTGACTATAATGTGAACCTAAAATCATTGTATTTTCTCCAACATCGACAGTGTATTAGTTCTTGCTATACTTTTTGCCCTGAAACCATTTTTTCGTGGTAGTGCTGTAGTGTTACTCTGCAGGGGCCGCTGCAGCACAAGGATCTGTAGTATTACTCTGTGAGGTTTCGTAGTATTACTCAGCGAAACTCCGTAGCCCTGCAAGACTCAGCAAGCTTTGTGACATTACTCTGTGACACTCTGTAGTATTACTCAACGAGGCTTTGTAGTATAACTCCACCAGTCTCTGTGGAATTACTCCGTAAGGCTCAGTAGTATTACTCCACAAGACTTTGTACTATTACTACTTGAGTCAATGTAGTATTTATTTGTAGTATTACTCTGCTAGGCTTAGTAGCATTAACCCACAAGTCTCCATAGTATTACTGCTCAAGACTCTGTAGTATTACTCCTCTAGACTCAGTTGTGTTACTCCTCAAATATCTGTAGTATTACTCCTCAAGGCTCTGTAGTATTACGCCTCAAGGCTCTATAGTATTACTGCTCAAGGCTCTGTAGTATTACTCCTCAATACTCTGTAGTGTTACCCCTCAATAATCTGTAGTATTACTCCTCAAGGCTCTATATTATTACTCCTCAAGGCTCTGTAGTGTTACTCCTCAAGACTCTGTAGTATTACTCCTCAAGGCTCTGTAGTGTTTCTCCTCAAGGCTCTGTAGTGTTACTCCTCAAGGCTCTGTAGTATTTCTCCTCAAGGCTCTGTAGTGTTACTCCTCAAGACTCTGTAGTGTTACTCCTCAAGACTCTGTAGTATTTCTCCTCAAGGCTCTGTGTTAGCTTGTAGTTTACCCTCAAGGCTCTGTGTGTTACTCCTCAAGGCTCTGTAGTGTTACTCCTCAAGACTCTGTAGTGTTACTCCTCAAGGCTCTGTAGTATTACTCCTCAAGGCTCTGTAGTATTACTCCTCAAGGCTCTGTAGTGTTACTCCACAAGACTCTGTAGTATTACTCCTCAAGGCTCTGTAGTGTTACTCCTCAAGACTCTGTAGTATTACTCCTCAAGGCTCTGTAGTGTTACTCCTCAAGAATCTGTAGTATTACTCCTCAAGGCTCTGTAGTATTACTCCTCAAGGCTCTGTAGCGTTACTCCTCAAGGCTCTGTAGTATTACTCCTCAAGACTCTGTAGTATTACTTCAAAAGACTGGCTCCATGGCATCAGTCACACACTAGTATAAAATCTACCGCGTAATTCAACAAGCTCTTTATCGTCTAGAAAATGTGTTTCAAATGTGGGCTATTCTGGATTTAAAAAGAATATATATATATATATATATATATATATATATATATATATATATATATATATATATACATGTTTTTATGCCCAAAAAAAATCCCATACTTTTGGAAACATGTATTAATTACTTTGTTTCCTTTAAAGAAAGCTGTGTATTTCAGAAGATAATACTTCCGTATTCTGTGTTTGCAGCATCTGTGTTGGTCCGGCTTGTCAGGCACGTCTGTATCTGAAAATCTTAAATGAATGAGATTCTGTCCGTCATTGCCGGTGGAAATTAGGGAACAGATGTCAGACAGGAAATGAGGTCACACTCGTTAATGCACTGACACCCAAATTGCTGGTGGAACCGTCAACCTCCTGCCCGAGGCTGATGGGATGAATAGCTGTCGTGTTTGCTGAGAGTCTCTGTCGTCCGTGACGGACTTTCAGAAAAACTCTCTCGATAATTATTTGACCAGTGCAGACGATGTATTAGACAGTACTACGGTTCAAACGTTTTTATACAAGTGAATGAAGATTAAAAGTTTTAAAGTGTCAAATGATGATGTTCAGCTCAGAACAAGAGATTCAACACTTTACATTTAGTTTCTTTAAAAGTCTACAGTTACAGTTTGAAAAGCATTACTACTCAAGAATCTGTAGTATTACTCCTCAAGGCTCTGTAGAATTAGTCTGTGTGACTATGTAGTATTACTCCGCGAGGCTCTGTATTATTTCTCCTCAAGACTCTGTAGTATTACTCCTCATGTCTCTGAAGTATTAATATATGTGTATTACGGGCTGATATTAATTCTCCTCAAGACTCTGTAGTATTACTGCTCAAGACTATGTAGTATTACTCCTCAAGACTCTGTAGTATTACTACTCAAGGCTCTTTACTATTACTCCTCAAGACCCCGTAGTATTACTACTCAAGGCTCTTTAGTATTACTCCTCAAGACTCTGTAGTGTTACTCCTCAAGACACTGTAGTATTATTCCTATATACTGTGTAGTATTACTCCTTAAGACTCTGTTGTGTAACTCCTTAAGACTGTAGTGTTATTCCCCAAGGCTCTGTAGTATTACTACTCAAGGCTCTTTAGTATTACTCCTCAAGACTCTGTAGTGTTACTCCTACCGTAGGAAGTATTTTACATTCCTACAGTTCAAATATTGTAGTAAAAGTGAAGGAAGATTCAAAGTTTGAAACCATCAACTGATGATCAGAACAAGAGATTCATTGAGACACTTTAAAAGTCTACAGTTACACTTTAAAAGCGGGGCCACAGCTGCAGGTTTTTAAGGCGCCCATGAAGGGAGGTCGTTCTAAAAACTGGTCGTAATAATTTAATAGGAAAAGAGGGTGTCTGTTGGTTCAGGGGCACCTGGACCTGGATCCTGATTACAGTGTAAACACGGGGCCTTGTTACACTATCACACCCTCATTATCGCCCCTGAGTTCCATCTCTTAATAACATATACCTGAGGGCCCCACGGACGACCATCCCTGAACTTAAGCTCCATAATAACCTTCAAATTATCCTGAAACTCCACTTGAAATCCACTTTAAACACACGTCTAGATGTGAGTAAAACACGTGTGTGTCTCTAGGTTTGTATCTTACCTACTGTTTCTATTGTATCTACTTTCTTATATCTACTGTATCCTATCCATCATATCAACTTTACCATATCTACTACATCTATGGTATCTTCTGTGTTGTATCTACTGTATCTATTGTATCTACTGTATCTACTGTACCGTGTCAACTGTATCTATTGTATCTACTTTATAGTTTCTACTGTATCTATTGTATCTATTGTATCTACTGTATCTACTGAACCGTGTCAACTGTATCTATTGTATATACTTTATAGTTTCTACTGTATCTATTGTATCTACTGTACCGTGTCAACTGTATATATTGTATATACTTTATAGTATCTACTGTATCGCATCTGCTGTATCTAATGAATTGCATCTACTGTATCTACTGTATCGTATCTACTGTAATGTTTCTACTGTATCTAATGTATCTACCATGCTGTTTCTACTGTACCATGTCTACTGTATCTATCTGCTTTATAGTATCTACTGTATCGCATCTGTTGTATCTGGTGAATTGCATCTACTGTATCTCGTGTATTGTATCTACTGTATCTATCGTATCTACTGTACTGTATCTACTGTACTGTGTTTACTGTATCTATCTACTTTATAGTATCTACTGTATCGTATCTGCTTTATCTGGTGAATTGCATCTACTGTATCTACTGTACCATCTCAACTGTATGTACGTATCTACTGTATAGTATCTACTGTTCCCTTTCTACTGTATCTATTGTATCTTCTCGTATCTGCTGTATCTGGTGCATCATATCTACTGTGTTGCATCGACTGTACCGTATCGACTGTATATTAATTGTGTATTTTTTGTTAGCAGGATCTGGAATCCAAGTAGTACAGATTGGATCTGTACTACTTCCTACTGGATTCCAATCTGTTCTCTGACATATATACCAGTGTAGTTTTCTTGTGCACAGATACATAAACATGTAAGTAAGTAAGTAATATGTTGATACATTATGTTTCTATGTTTGTTGGCATTTTTCTACATAGATAGTACATCATGTATCTTTAACATTTTTATAGTTTTTTTTCTACTTGTTACAGTTTTAGACATTTCAGATTTTTCTTCCGCTGCCACTCAAAAGCAATTTCCCTTCAGGGATCAAATATTCCAGATTTTGCTAACTCGTGAAAATCTATTTTCTGAAAGGAAAGGAAACACACAACGTGATCCATTGGATCCACTCGACCCGGCCTTTAGTCGCGGCTCCTGGAAAACTGTGTTCATTCATATTTCATGGTCCTGGAGTGGAGGAAACTCTCCACGTCGATACGTCAACACCACACGTCGGGTCGCGACACACCACAGTTTGTTTATCATCCATCCTGGTGTGGATTACACCGGGACAACACAAGTAGTATCTGAGGGACTCATCATGAAACGGTTTACATCGGTCCTTCCTGTCTTCGGCCAAATCTCCGACGGAGACTCAGGAAGACCCTGATTAGTTTCCCTCGCTCACCCTTTCCCCGCCAGCCTCCCATCGGGGTCGTGACGTTTACAAAAACTCGTCGTCGTCTCCTAACAATGCAAAGAGGTTCTTTTTACATTGTTGGTTTTGTTTTCATTTTTCAATCACTACGTTGTATCCTGACTTCCATCCTGACTTACGAAGGTCCTCCCGGTGGAAGTGATCCTAAAGTGTTTTCACCAGTTTATACAATACAAGCAATACAAGCTAATGTGTACATTTCCTGAGCATCATATGTATCTAACGCAGCGGAAAATTGTCGCTTTTTTCTCGTTTAATGAAGACAAATAGAGAATTACAGGCAAGCAAATCCCTTTAAGTGAAGTAAATTAGTTTCCATAGAATGATATTTATCCGGAGGCCGAGGCAATCATTGTGTTTTCTTTCTCAAGCTAAGTGGTGAGCGTCTCCCTCCATAACAAACTCCCCCCCAGCAGTTAAATCTATTTACAGGGAGCATCCGAGGAATTTGAAATGTATACAATAGCCCAGTGCGTGAGTGTATAGGTGGACGACAGCTCCCTGTAAACACGTTTGTGTGGTTCTGTTCGACTTCAATGCTAAATATATATAATATTATTTTTTCTTAATCCAGTTGAATGGGATTTAAACAAATAGAAAAGTTGCATCAATGGGTGACGTGGAATTACAAATGTTGTCTGAAGACATTCCGAACACGTGTCGAGGTTTCTGATGATGTCCAGTCCTCTGGACGCACAGAGATCTTTTAAATTCCAAGAAACAGCCTCCTCGCTTGGATCTGCATCGGTCGCCTCGTCGCCTCCTTCGAGAGAAACTAGATTAAAAGTTTGTACGCGACCCAGAAAAACACTAATGAAATCACTTTAATGTACTGAAAAACTAAATGAAGAACCAGAGGTTCACGTTCAAGGCCTGTTTTGAAACCAGTAGTGTCCCGATATGCAGATGATGTTTTATTATTTGTTTGGGATTGGAATCCACATTTATTTGTTAAGAGTAAGACCCTCCACTGGTTGGTCAGGAAAACAAACTGCACTGATGTGACCTTAAGATGGTTTCCATGCAAATATACATCTAAAGATGGTCATGGGTCGTGTATCCACTTCCCCTTCAATCCTGATGACGTCATCATTGTCCGTTTACCTTACCTTACCTTACCTTACCTTTTATAGTATGAAGTAAAAAGCTTTAATAACACAGTACTGCAAAACACCCCTGAACTAAACAATATAACAAATATTTTTTAAATATCAAAGATATTACAATTGTTAATAAAATTGGCGACACCAACTGAGTAAGTTTTGCACTTTTTAATAACAGAAAAAATGTATGAATTTTCACACAAAAAAATCTTTACTATTTTTGTATTTCATCAAGATGTATTTTATCATTTTATATTATATTATTTTGTTATCACGTTAGTTTATTATTTTGGTATTTATAATGGTTTTAATTTAACATTTTGTATATTAATCACTTTTTTAAAGATTGTATTTTATTATTTTGTCTTTATCAAGATTGTCTTTTATTTGATCGAGATTATACATTAGTATTTTATCCAGATTATATTTTATTATTTTGTAATTTATAAAGGTTTTGTTTTAATATTTTGTTTTTTATCGAGATTGTACTTTTGTATTTTCTAAAGATTACATTTTATTATTTGATCAAGTTCGTCGAGAGGAATCTTCATCTCCTGTGTTTGTTCAGATTGTTAAAAATCTCTCGAACCAGTGACGTCAGAACAGAAGCTCCGATCTTCATATTCCAGCTGCTCTTCGCTCGAGGACGACACAGAAGCCAGAGCTATATAAGGAAACGTTTGATATTGTTTGAGACTCTTGTTTGTCTTTTGTTTCGATCTGTTTGTCTTTCACTTCTGATCCAATCTACACCGAGAGACAAGATGAAGAAAACAAAACCCCTTTTTTCTCGATGCGCCATTTCTAAATATGGACTTTTTCCGAATTGGCTATTTTCTGTTTTTGTGAAGGTGACATCATGAATCGCTGTCATCTGTAGAACTCCCTGTGCTGCTCGTGTCGTGTAAACATCCTGAGAAGACAATTTCCTGATCTACAGAATAAATCTCAGCCTCTTAAAGTGAGAAATTAGTCTCAGTTTAGTGGATTATATTCAAGGAAACGTCTTAGTTCTTGAATTATTTACATTTTTCTGAATTTATTGTGCAAATTCACCAGTAGAACATCAGTTTAAAAAAGAGTTTTTAGACTTTGTTTGTTAGATTTATTGGCTGGTTTTATAGGAATTGAAGAGGGGAAAATATGAAACGTTAAAACCAAACACTATCAAACTATGGGCAAAACACAGCTAATACAAAATGGATGATGTGTTTAGCAAAGGAAAGTGTCAACAAACATGTATATTTAATACTGTATTATCGCATTTAATAACTTGTTAAAGTCAATTTCAAAATCATTTGTTTTGGCAGAATTCTTACCAAACCAATCTCCACCATAGCTGTGTCTCAAATCACATACTTGTGTACTTGAACTTAGTATTTTTAGTGTGTCTGAATGTAGTGCTCCATACACACTAAATTGTCACTAAAACGCCCAAAAAACTGAGTATGAATCGATGGACACTTTCTACACTAAACAACTCCATCTTAGTGACGTTGAAGGAAGTTATATATATATATATATATATATATATATATCATCAGCAGCAGCAGCATTAAGAAGAGTGAGGATGACACGTCTTCGCTGCTGATACCGGCGTAAATATCTCAACAATATTTCTCATATTTCTTGAACCAAAACCAAACGTGCTGCCAGCAGGTGGCGATAGTGTTCCTACAGCTGGTTGAAATCATCGTTAAATAGTAGTAGAAGAAGAAGCTGTCGCGTCATTTCCTGTTAGTGTGTAGCAGCAGAGTTTGATTTGAGACATACTATCTATGGAGAATTTGTTACTACCGTATTTTCCGCACTATAAGGCTCACTTAAAGCCATTCATTTTCTCAAAAAATGACAGTGCGCTTTATAATCCGGAGCGCCTTATAATATTACCTGTTGGGTGTCTTGTTTATAAAACCTTTCATGACTCTGTGCCGACTGAGCCACGCAGAATTACGTCATTGCGTCATCCCGGGGTGTCATGATGTCAATGGAGTAAGATTACTGCAACCGTTTTAAGCGAGTGTGTCTTGGTTGTTGTACACTCAAAATCATTCTGCTGCGCGCTCGACCAGTCATACACACGCATTCAACATGTCATACACGGTTCAGGACCAGAGGAGAGAAATCCTTCCAGGCTGTTGCTCCTCTCTTTGCCTGAAACCTGTCTTTCCTGCTCACTAGCTAGCGACAAGTTACTTGGTAACAAGCTAAGGTTGACGCAGAGTGTGAAATCATCACATGTTGTGCTCAGGTACAATCTGAAAATTGAGAATCTGAAGATCCTGGCAGTTTGTGTGTTGACTGTTCGGAGAAAATGGTTGAAAAACATATATTTTATAATATATTCTATAAAATGTCATTCTTCCCTTCCATGCAAAGTTCCGAGGCTAGCCTAGAACCTTCACTTTGATAACCCTGTGCTTTGATCTCAATAAAGACGTTGTTCTCTCCAACATGATTTGTCGCGTTCGCGGCTGTGATTTTGGCTTTTGAGAGTTAAAAACAGCAGTCATGTGTGAGAGAAAGCAGATCCTTCCTTGTGATGCCGCTTTGATGAGGACAACACTAGACAATGTTCCGAAACTAAACACGAACCAGGCCAAGAGCAGAAAATGGAAATATCTAAAGCCGAGCCCACACACACACACACACACACACACACACACACACACACACACTCTGAACTGACCGGTCTGGCACATCTTTGACGAGAAACAGATGATAAATGACCAGTCAGACGGACCACGACTCTCTTCATCCACCAGTGTCCACTCTATGCTACTTTTATAACAATTATATAAGTATATTCAGAAGTTCCTTTAGGATGTTTATCCCTAATTATAGTATTTTTATGTATGGGGTTATATTTGTTTCATTAATATTTTTAAATCTAGAAATATCTACATTGACAATTACAAATGTTACATTTGGATTAGGCTAATGGTCAGGGTCAGGGTCAGGGTCAGTGAAAGGGTTAGGTTGAGGGTGAGGGTTAGGGTCAGGGTCAGGGTCAGGGTCAGTGAAGGGGTTAGGGTTAGGGTGGATATAAAAATGATGTGATTTTAATTTGCAAAACAATAATACATTTGTAAAACTAGAAATGTTGCATTTGCAAATCAGAAACTACACACATTGCAACTCAACTATTGCATACATTTCTCAAAAAAATATGACTTACTTACTTACTTACTATTCTACGGAGCTCCGGACATGACACAGTGAAACAAAAATGGCCACAAAATATTCATGAGTGACCATGAATTTCTTTTAATGAATCGATTATTAACAAATAATAATGTACTCCAGTTAAGTCACTAGCATGTACAGCTCAATAGCCAATCAGTTTTGACCCCATCGGGCTAATGACGTAACGGAATTTTTCATACTTAATAATTTACTTTACTTACTTTAATGTATTTTTTTTTACCATTTCATGGCTGCATTGAAAACCCAATGTGCCAGTTTCGAGTCTGTCGTTAAGACTTAATACTTATAATAACACTGCCATCTAGTTTCTGACGTGTAAATGGTCGGGTATTCGTGAAACTCGTAAGCAATGAATGTGTGTAATTGCTGAGTCACAAGTTTTTCTTTTCACAAAACAACATTTTTACAAATGTATTTTTTTGCAAATGAAAAATAATATATTTACAAACACAAATTTATTTGTAAAGACCAAAAATACAAGTTACAAATATTGCATGTTTAATTGTGGATATCTAAACAAAAGTTTGTAGATAACCATTTTTGCATTTACACGGCTATTAAACTTTATGAGACAAAAATAACTGCATATTTTAGGGGTTTAATTATACTTTATCCTAACACCGAAAATCAGAAAAAACGTTTGAGACATAAAAGTTGTTCTAGTTGTATTATCGTCAAGAGACCAGACGACCGCATGACCTTCACCAGTGACCTTCAGCTCTTCTGACACTCAAGTGATCCTGTTGACAGAACCTGCAGTTTTTTCTTTCACCTCCGACTCGGATCTACCAGCCGAGGGTCTCGACCCGTGGATCTGGTTACAGCCGGACCAGTGAACGGGTCTCCCACAGACCTGCACTGAACCCTAACCCTGAACAACCATCTGCTCTGAGGAGAACATGAGCAAAAATGTCTGAAATTCCTCTTTTAAATCCTGCATTTTTGACCCCGGGGCTCCTCAACAAATCACTGTTTCACCAACTTATCTCCCAAATGGATGTCGAGGGGATTTGCTTCTGTGATGAACTTCATCTGTGTCGGGTACTTTTCCTGCAGCTTTAAAAACATTTAAAACATGTTTTCAAAAACACAAAAAGGTTATAATTTTGTAAATCTGCAGCTTCTTTTATAAAATAAACTTAATTTACATATGGACAACAAAAATGTCAAAATTACAAAATGTCAAAATGTATAAATACATAAATAAATAGCAGACAAAATGTTTAAATACCTAAATAAATAGAAGACAAAATGTATAAATGTCAAAATGACAAAATGTATAAATGTATAAATACATAAATAAATAGCAGACAAAATGTTTAAATACCTGAATAAATAGAAGACAAAATGTGTAAATGAATAAATATAAGTCAAAATATATAAATGACAAAATGTGTATTTATATGTAAAATAGCTCCATTCTTTGACATAAATTAAATTAGAAGTCATTTATTTATTTTGACATTTTGACATATTGATATTTATCGACACATTTATTTATGCATTTATACATTTATTTAAACATAAGTCATTTATTGTCCTTCATACTTCTCCACAGATATTTGTGGTGCTTTAATATAAGACCCTCGAGATACTACTTCGAAGGAATTGTATTGGAACTTTATTTCTTATTCGTTTTTTTGTTAGTTTGTTGAATTCTAACTCGGGTCAGCAAGACTGACGATAGTTTTTTTTATTAATAAAATGAAAATATCAACCGAGAAATGTGGAAATGACAAAGATCCGACTCTCGAATTCATTGAAATTGTTAGTGTGTAATGACGTGAAAACCACCTGAAAATGTAATTTCAGCCACGACATGATTGCACGTCTCTAAACACCAGATGATCGTACGATAAAAGTCGGCTCAAGAAAGCTTCATTAGTTGTAATATTCGGCTCCGCGGCACCGAAACTTACGACTCCATGAATCTGCCAACAACACGTTGTTAGTGCCAAGAGTGTCTCGTTGAATGGAAGCAGATGTTGATCCGTTAGAAACAGCTGCAGAAGCTCCAACGCTTTTCTTCTGGGATCTGTTTAACACTCGTTCTGTTGGATGTGTCGCTTTGACACTAATGGATCTCATGTGCAGACAGATCTGGAGGATGATATTCATGACGATATTTATCTTAGTGGATTCACGAGGATCAGATTCTAACGACAACCGAAGAAGACACAACATCATTTTCACAATATGAGATTTGTTTTAAAAAGCGTTCAGGAGCTCAAGTTTCTATCTCAGAACTATGAGTAAACTCAAAGGAAAAAGAGAGTTCTGATGATAAAAAAAAACATATAGCAGATGCAACACTAATAGAAACAGGGACTCATTCATTCCTCGTGTTATTAGATTGTTTAATTCTGAGTTTGATTAATTTCTGAGTAAGATTCTATGTTAATCTTTGTATCCTTTGTTGTTTTTCTTTGATCTATGTTCTTTATCTTTAGATTGTGTCATCTTGCACTTTCTTTTCATTTCACTTTTTTCTTGTTCTTCTTTCATGAATCTATCGTCTGTGTTGCTGTGAGCTGGAAAAACAATTTCCCGAAGGAGACCTCCAGAGGATCAATAAAGTTGATCTAATCTAAAATGACAATGACAAAATTAGGCACAAAGATAACAATAAGATAAGCACTAGAAAAGGAAATCACTCAAAATTAAAGCAAAAAAAATATTTACAGACCACATGACTCTTGACAAAGTCGTAACTGCTTTCATTTGTTTTCAAACCAAAATATGTCGAAACATCAGCTTTAAAAGCTGCTGGACTCACTGTATCCTCTCGTCCTCAGTCATCGTCCGGGATCTCGCAGGATTTCTTTGGTCCTTTAGCCTCGGAGGGCGTAACGACTGCTGCCATCTAGAGGCTGGAAGTTAAATTGCAACAGAAAAATTAACATACTCAGAGAATAATTGGATATAATTGCAAATTCTTTGAAAAATTCGAATTATTCTTGTTTTATATACAATCAATTGAAACTAAACCATAAAAGAAAAAAAAAGTAGTTTGAAAGCAAAAAATAATAATAATCGATTTAGATTTTCCAATGTTCTCTGGTAGAAATCGTCCCTAAAGCCTCCAGTTTTATCAACTAATCAACTAAAACTCTGTACATGTCAAACTAAGAAAAACTGATAACTTTTGCAGTGAAACTGCCACAAATGTGTGAGAACTCGCTTGTCCATCAGTTTCTTCCTCGAGCAGCAACTAAACTTTCTTCTGCATCACCTGCTCCTCCGAACAACAACGTCCAGTGTTTCCACCTTAGACTTGATTTCAGCAGAACTTGTGGTTTGCACTTGATCCACATTAGCTCCCTTTTAGAACCTACAGCAGGTCTGGACACAAAGGTCACATCTGCTCCGATGGTTCCGCGACTGAATATGTGGCGTGTGGTCGACCCGTCTGCTCTCTGACGAACCAGACCGTGATTAAGATCACGAGGTCTCCACGCTCACCTCGTCCTGTTCGCTCTGACTTCAGGTCTCATGTTCTGGAACATGTGAGGAGTCGTCAGTCATCTGGTCAGCATTATTCTCTGCAGCGACAACATGCAACACTTGAGCTGCGGCGGGATTTGAAAAGTATAAACTGAGTTAACGCTGACCTGACATCAGTCCTGCTGAGAGAACCATGATGTCATCAAGCGTCGCCGTGAGAACCAGAGTCGTTTAACAAATGTTATTTTCTTAAATTATTGTCTTGTTTTATTCTTGATCGTTTACTTATATCTCATATTTGTATCTCTTTTCAAGATCTTATCTCTGATTATGAATGTTTCGTATCTCTGACTTATTTAAATGTTTTTCTTTTATTATTTTTATATATCAGATTTCAGACTTTTTTTATTAGATTCCTGTTCATTTAATTCTGAGATGTTTTTCTTTTTTTCTCCTGTTAAAATGTACATCTCGGATTTTTATATCCTTTTAATATTTTATCCTGGATTACATCTTGGATAATGTTTTTTAAATCTGATTTGTTATCTGATTTAAATATCTGTATTTGTGTTTTAATTTCGTTTTTAATTTTAATTTTAATTTACTTAGTTTTATATTACTTTTACTTTTACTTTTACTTTTATTTTATTTTATTTTATTTTATTTTATTTTATTTTATTTTATTTTATTTTATTTTATTTTATTTTATTTTATTTTATTTTTATTTTATTTTATTTTTATTTAACTTTATTTTATTTTATTTTATTTTATTTTATTTTATTTTATTTTATTTTATTTTTATTTTATTTTATTTTATTTTATTTTTTTTATTTTTATATCATTCTTTTTTTCCTTTTCTTTTTTTTTTCTTCCCCAGGGCGCACAGTTAGCACAGTGGTCGCCTCACAGCAAGAAGGTTGCTGGTTCACTTTCAGGTCAGTTAGTTTGTTCTCCCTTGTGTTGTGTGGGTTTACTCCGGACACTCCGGTTTCCTCCCACAGTCCAAAAACATTCAGAGGTTGATTGAGAACTTTGGGAAAAATTGTCCGTAGGTATGAGTGTGTGTGTGAATGGTGGTCTGTCTTTGTGTGTCCTGAGACAGACTGGCGTCCTGTCCAGGGTGTCCCCTGCCTCTCGCCCTATGATACTGGGATAGACTCCAGTCTCCCCTGCGAACCCCATATGTAAAATTTTATTTTGGTCAATCTTTTTATATCTCTGATTTCTATCTTGATTTCTATTATTCCTGTTTATATTTTACATCTCAGATTATTATCTTGTTTTAATTTATTTCTGTTAATATGTTATATATCTTATCTCCTTTTATATTGATAAGTCGTTATTTTATTTCATTTAATCCTGTTAATATTTTATTTACCCAGATATTCCTCTTGTTTTATTTTATTATATTTAGTAATAAAAATATATATATAGTAATTTTATCTCCTGTTAATATTTTGTATCGTATATTTTTGTCTAATTTTTTCATTTTTTATTTTATATCTCAGATTTGAATTAATTCTATTCCTAAATATACTTTTTTAATTAGGTTTTTATCTCCTGTTAATATATTTATCTGCATATCTTGGATTTTTATCTTATTTGACTCACGTTAATATTATATATTTCAGATTTGTATCACATTTTTGATCAAATTTTATATTATTTTTGCTATTTTCTCTTACATTTGCTCAAACTTTATAAATTAATTTATTTTGTTTCAGACGTGTGTGTGTGGAGAGTTCCCAGAGTTTACTATTGATTGAAAGTGCAGACTATTGCTGCTGGACTTGACTGTATCCTCTCGTCCTCAGTCATCCTATATTCCTTTTTTTTTTTTTTTATTTAAATAAAGTAAAAATGAAGTGAAGTACAAAATGCTCAGTTACAGTATAATTCGCTCTAAAAAAAATAATAATAACAACGAAAATAATTGAAATCAAAGTGGTTACAATAAACTTGCTTTGGGGCCTCCGGGTCACATTGACCCAGAGAAGGGTTAAAAGTGTGTTAAACGTGATAAGAAACCATTCATTTTGAAAAAAAAAACACATTTTTAATCATATTTTATGTGTGTGTGTGTGTGTGTGTGTGTGTGTGTGGGGGGTGTGTGTGTGTGTGTGTGTGTGTGTGTGTGTGTGTGTTTTTCATGAACATTTCTCTCTCTGAATTCAATAAAGTGTGTGTGAGTCTCAACTCTACACACCACGTTGTGAGTCACTTTCTCTTCTCACTGTACGTGCAGCACTAGTGTGGTGAGGCGTGTGCACGTGCGTGTGCACGTGCGTGTGCACGCTCCTCTCACAGCTGTATTCCAGGGTCTCCCGAGACCTTCATTGTTAAAGACTTCCTGCTCAGGTCTACGAGGGAGACCCGCAGGAAAGGGAGGATCACACATTCGTGGCCCGAACAGTAAAAGAGTTTTGGGGTGAAACATAAAAAAAAACACAGAGCGAAGGTTCACACGACTTAAGTTACTTCGACTCCACATTAAATGTTGACAGAACTGCATGAATGATGTTTTTTTATATTTTTGAGTGACGTTTTTTACAATATTTATAAGGTTTATTTTCCTTTCTGTAACAATACAAGTAAAAAATACTAAATATTGTCACAAGTATATCGAATTCTTTGCTTTATTTTATTAGTAGATTTTCACAAGATTGTATTTCTGTATTTTGTGTTTTCTGACGTTAATATGTGTATTTTTCTTTGGTAATTCTCTTTAAAAGTATTTAAATGTACAATCTATGTGGTGTATGGATGTAAAAATAAACGTAAATAAATGTATTATGTCATTTTTTTTTCCATAATAGAACATTACATTAAAAAAAATCCTTTATTTTTTTATTTAAAATTGTAAAGTACTAGTTAAAGTAGTAGTAAAAAAAAAAACTACAAAACTTTCAGCTACAATTTAATTTGCTCAAAAAAAAACATAATAACCATGAAAATAATTAAAATTGATGTCAAGTGGTGACAACATACAAGTAAATTCATTTAATTATTTCAGACACATAATGTCCTTGAGGTTTGTGTTTTCCTAAATATGTACTGTGAAAAATTACACAATGTGGTTCATCTATAAAATATACCTTTTTTGTCGTCTTTTAAATTTATAGAGAAATATGTACAGTATGTTAAAGTTCGTATCTTTACTCAAACCTGAAAAAAAGGGGTTTGTGGTATCCCTTGTGTTGTCTCAGGGTCAAGGTGACCCGAAGGCCCGAAAAACAAATGTGTTACAATTCACAAATTGGCACAAATTGAAGAATGATGGGTTTTTTTTAATTGAAAGTCTGTTTTTTAAGCTGTTAAAAAATTGGTGATAAAAAGTCTAATGGTACACATTGACATCACTTTTAAAAGCAGCTGTAGCTGACTGTATCCTCTCGTCCTCAGCCATCATAGGATTCCAATGTTCCTTAAGCTGCGAAGGACGTAATGACTGCTGCCATCTAGCGACTGAAAGTTTAACTGCAACACAAAAGTGATTGATTGTTAACCCTTGTGTTATCTTTAGGTCAAGGTGACCCAAAGGGCCCCAAAACAAATGTGTTTGTGGTATCCCTTGTGTTGCCCCTCGGGCAAGATGAACAACCTCCTCCACTGCATATGTATTTATGGAAGCCGGAGACAAAACAAGGGGTACCACAAACACATTTTGTTTTCGGGCCAACGGGTCACCTTGACCCAGAGACAACACAAGGAACTCCACAAACACATTTGTTTTCGGGGCTTTGGGTCAACTTGACCCAGAGACAACACAAGGGATACCACAAACACATTTGTTTTCGGGGGCCTTCGGGTCACCTTGACCCAGAGACAACACAAGGAACTCCACAAACACATTTGTTTTCGGGGCTTTGGGTCACCTTGACCCAGAGACAACACAAGGGATACCACAAGCACATTTGTTTTCGGGGGCCTTCGGGTCACCTTGACCCTGAGACAACACAAGGGATACCACAAACACATTTGTTTTCAGGCCAATGGGTCACTTCGACCCTGAGATACAAACACAGGTTATTTAAAAACTAGTGAATATTGTATTTTTCACTCTCTTTATCGAGGTTCACTTCCATGAACGAGTCGCTCTGACAGGTTTAATACAAACATCTTCACAACAAGCTCTCAAACGATGCGGACAAAACATCTGCACTTTCTCTGTTCGCTCACGGATCCTGCAGACCTGGTCCTGGACTAGAACACTAAAGTACTCCCCAGAGTTCCAGGAGGCCACGCTCCAGATTGTAGCCACTTCCTGTCTGAGGAGCGACTCCTCGTTTGCTCTCCGTTGTAAAGTGAATTAGAGTCACTGGAGAAAATATCATTTAACAGCCAGAGATTCTCCCGAAGCCCCCGAGAGTCGGAGGTTCTGAGGAGAAGCTGCTGATATCAAATGTTTGGAAGTGCATGATGGGAAGGAGATCCTGGATTAAAGAGTCTCGTGGAAACAGAAGCGAGATTTACGAGCTGACGATGAAGCGAGTTCAAGGACGGCAGCTCCAGGACCAGGTGGACTTCATCTTCTGGACGCACGGAATAAAGAGGTGTGAAAGTGGAAGAATGGCGGCCGAACGAAAAGACAATGTGGCGTGTTTTCGTCGTCTGCTCGGACAATGACAGGAAGTGCTTTTGACCCAAAACCTGAATAATAAAGACGGGAGTGAAACGATCGACGACACGATACGAGAGACGAACGAAGTCGTGGGAACAATGGAGCGAGAGTTAACTATTGATTGAAAGTGCAGACTATTGCTGCTGGACTCGACTGCATCCTCTCGTCCTCAGTAATCGTAGATCTCAACGTTCCTTAAGCTGCGAAGGACGAGAAGAAAGAAGTCCTTAGAACAATATACGCAGAGTTAACTTTTGATTGAAAGTGCAGACTATTGCAGCTGGACTTGACTGTATCCTCTCATCCTCAGTCAACAAAGGATTTCAATTTTTCTTAAGCTGAGAAGGACGAGAAGAACAAAGTCTTGGAACAATAGACTAAGAGTTAACCATTGATTGAAAGTGCAGACTATTACAGCTGGACTTGACTGCATCCTCTCGTCCTCAGTCATCCTAGGATCTCAATGTTCTTTAAGCTTTGAAGACGAAGAGAAATAAGTCCTCAGAACAATAGACCCAGAGTTAACTTTTGATTGAAAGTGCAGACTTTTGCTGCTTGACTTGACTGCATCCTCTCGTCCTCAGTCATCGTAGGATTCGAAAGTTCCTTAAGCTGAGAAGGACGAGAAGAAAGAAGTCCTTGGAACAATAGACCCAAAGTTAACCATTGATTGAAAGTGAAGACTATTGCAGCTGGACTTGACTGTATCCTCTCGTCCTCAGTCATCCTATATTCCTTTTTTTTTCTTTTTATTTGAATAAAGTAAAAATGAAGTGAAGTACAAAATGTTCAGTTACAGTATAATTTGCTCTAAAAAATAAAAAAAAAACATGAAAATAATTTAAATCAAAGTTGTCACAATAAACTTGCTTTGGGGCCTCCGGGTCACCTTGACCCAGAAATAACAAGAGGGTTAAAAGTGTGTTAAACGTGATAAGAAACCATTCATTTTGAAAAAAAACCAACAAATAAACCTTTCCATTAATATAAAAATATTGAATTAAAATTGTCAGAATGATGATTAAATGCTTAAAAAAATTGACTAAATGTTTGTGTTTTTCTAAATATATACAGTGAAAAAATACACAATTTAATTAATCGATAAAATATACCTTTTTTGTAGTCTTGAAAGTTATGAAAAAAAGCACATTTGTTAAAGACAAGTACAATAATTTATCACGCCTTGAAGTACCATGAATAATCTGAGGTTGTTTTTTTTTTACTAATTCTCACTACAGGTGTGAACAGTATGTGTAATAGTGCGTACGTGGCTGCAGTGATTGATATGTTGACCTCTTAAACTTAATTAAAAACAACAAAATAAACATTTTTTACATTTGCAACTCACAATATTTTGAATACACTGAAAGTAGAAGAACATTCAATTTAAACTAATACTTCATCTCAAAATTAATAATAAATACCAAGATTAAAAGTAGCTACTAGTTTTGTCCACTCGACTGTTTTGGTCTGGTTGGCTTGAGTACGTAAGTCGTCGACCTACATGGTCAGTGCGGCGTCGCGGGATCTTCTTGTTTACACGAGAATATTTCCGAACCATCCGAGGAATCTTCTCCACATCCTTCATCCTGACGACGTCCAAACACCGCGGAAGACAAATACTGTGTTTCAGTCGATAAAACTCAGATTCAAATCTTTAAATCACCGTCAGTGTTTCGATGAACATCTGACTTTAAAGTACACACTCGTGATGAAGATGTGTTTCTCCACCGGTGTCGTGTATAAATGCTGCGGTGATTTAACGTCATGATGTTGCTCGAGGGCAGCAGGACTTCAACTACAGACCATAGAAGGAGAGTTTGCTCGTAAACGTCTTCCAGCGCCGGACGATCACGACATGAACTCTGACCAGAAAATATTGTTCACATGAATCAGAATAAAACTTCTTGGTTTTTCAGTTAAAAATCAATGTATATGTAATTGAATTAAACTAAAATAAATGTTATTATATGTGTTCATAACTTACACACTCAAACATACATACATGTGTAACAGACCTGAATAGACGATCAAGTGATCAAACATAGTAACATCAAATATATGTCTGGAGAAGAAAAGATGATAAAGTTCACAAACAACTGAACAAATCCTCTGAAAACATGAACATAAACATGGATTTAAACTAGTCTTGGAATAATACACAAAAAAAAAAAAATTCCATTGAATACATTTTTTATTTGAATATTTTATCATATTTATCCATCCATCCATCCATCCATCCATCCATCCATCCATCCATCCATCCATCCATCCATCCATCCATCCATCCATCCATCCCTCCCTCCCTCCATCCATCCATTCATTCATTCATACATCTATCCATCATCCATCCATCCATTCACCCATTCATTCATTAATTTATTCATTCATTCATTCATTCCATCCATCCATCCATCCATTCATTCATTCATTCATTCATCCATCCATCCATCCATCCATTCATTCATCCATCCATCCATCCATCCATCCATTCATCCATTCATTCATCCATCCATCTATCCATCCATCCATCCATCCATTCACCCATTCATTCATTCATTCATTTATTCATTCATTCATTCATTCATTCATTCATTCATCCATCCATCCATCCATCCATCCATCCATCCATCCATTCCATCCATAAAAAAAAAAAAAAAAAAAAAAAAAAAAAAAAAAAAAAAAAAAAAAAAAAAAAAAAAAAAAAAAAAAAAAAAAAAAAATAAATAAATAAAATAAAAAAACAAACCCCTCCCCCCCTCCCTCCAAACTTTCTTCCACCCTCCCTCCCCCCCCTCCCCCTCCCCCTTCCTCACTCCACACATCATTCATCCATCCATCCATCCATTCATTCATTCATTCATCCATCCATCCACCCATTCATTCATCCATCCATCCATCCATCCGTCCATCCATCTATCCATCATCCATCCATCCATTCACCCATTCATTCATTAATTTATTCATCCATCCATCCATCCATCCATCCATCCATCCATCCATTCATTCATTCATTCATTCATCCATCCATCCACCCATTCATTCATCCATCCATCCATTCATCCATCCATCCATCCATCCATTCATTCCATTCATTCATTTATTCATTCATCCACCCATCCATTCATTCATCCACCTATTCATTCATTCATCCATCCATCCATCCATCCATCCATCCATCCATCCATCCATCCATCCATCCATTCATTCATCCATCCATCCATCCATCCACCCATTCATTCATCCATCCATCCATCCATCCATTCATTCATTCATTCATCCATCCATCCATCCATCCATTCATTCATTCATTCATTCATTCATCCATTCATCCATCCATCCATCCATTCACTCATTCATCCATCCATTCATTCACTGAAAACATAAAGTACATACAAGTTTATTAATAAATCATGATATATATATTTAATTCTTGCTCAATTCAAAACTTTAAATATTATTTATTTATCATTTATATTTGTGAATTTAATATTGTCAGGCGAGGATGAAAAGATTGACCAGATGTTCATTATTTATATCTTGGTGTTTAAATTTGAAATTTAAAGTAATTTTAATTAACAACTTCTATTTTTTTTTTATCTTCTGAATCATCCATGTTTTTTTGTTCATGGCTGATCAAAAAGAAATAGTGAATATTTCCATGTTAACTTGTCAAAATTGAGACTTAGTTTATTTTATTCTAATGTCGTCATCTGCTGTTAGAGAAAAACTAGTTTAGTTTAGTCCAATAATCTCAGTTCAATCTGTGACTCACTTTTAAATCCAGCAAGTCTAGTCGAACCAGATCAAAACCTTTGTTGTTCTGAAGCAGCGACACACAAACGTGTGCGTCAACATGTGTGTGACAAACACAACTATTGACTCGAGACCTTCACTAACTGTGACGCACGTCGAGAATGATTCTCTTTGACTAAACTTAAACTAAAGGAAGGATTAACAAGAGCTACAAGGAGTGACTGGAGGATGGATTTAAAAGAGGACTAGAGAGGTCAGAGGTCAGAGCTAGTGACGTCATTAATTACTACGTTAACACGTGGCTGTCTGCTCGTTGTATCCTCCCTCGTCTCTGAGTTTAGATAGACTAGTTAATGTAGAATATTTAAGGTTAATAATGTCATAAACCAACAGGACGAACGAGTGTCTGAAGTTACGAATTAACTGTAGTTATACTGCCACCTTGCGTTTGACTCTAGTATTACTATAGTTCAAATGTATGAAAGAAATATCAATAACTTGAATATATTAAATTGTTTTTGGATGAATGCTCTTGAATAAAATGAAATATATAATTTGATGAAAAATATGAGGAATCAAAGTGAGAATTCTGAGATTAGAGTAAATATTCTGATTTTAAACTGAGTCAGAATTCGGAGATTATTGTTATTATTCTGAATTTAAACGAGAATAATGGTTGAATTGTGTGTCACAATTGTAAAATTAAAGTGATTATTTTGGATTTGTGTAGTAGTAGTAATAGTTTGAGTAAGAATTCTAATATTAAAGTGATAAGCTGTGTAAGAATTCTGAGATGTAAGTAATAATTCAGTTTAAAAGTGAGATGTATGAATTCATAATAACAATTTTGATTTTGAATTAAATAGGATTTTTTAGATTTAAGTAAATTCTCGATTTAATCTCAGAATTTTCAGATCTTTTTCATTTTTTTTAAAGAAACATCAAAATGCTTTTTAACATGTCAAAAAAACATCAAAAATAAAAATGTAATTGTTAAATGGTGCAATTACACTTTCATTATCACTAAGAAAAAAATCATTCAATTTCAAACGTCATCATTTTGAGTTTAACATTAAAAACTTCCTTTTTATTATCAACATTTTTCCCAAGAGAAGCTAAAAAAGTACTGAACCCAACAGTCACGCTTTTGTTATAAAATACAGCATCAATTCTACCATAAATACTATGTGCTTAACTTTGAATCAATATTCATTCAAAATAGTTAATACTTAAGAACTTGTTCTCGTTGCATAATTAATCTATTCGTTTTTAACTTTTGTTTGTTTTATTCTAATATAAGTAAATCCCTCTCAGATGAAAGGAACCGACTGAGCTCAAAGTCCTCGAGGCAGAGAATAAATTTAATTAATGAATTAATAAATTGATGTGTCAGAGGAAACTTTCATTTAACACTTGTGTGGTCTCTCAAAGTGAACGACCTTCACCTCTGCATATGTATTTATGGAAGCCAGGGAGGTCGTTGACCTTTGACCCAGAGACAACACAAGGGTTTAAAATAAAAAGAGCTTTTTGACTGACTTGATCTATTTATTTTCCTGTGAAAGTAGCTGAATTATAAATAACATAGGATTTTGAAAATATATTTTTTATCATAGAAATATAAATGTTGTGTATTTATTATTTATTTATTATTATTGTTTCAGCAAATCTTTATGATACGTATCATGATATTGACATATTTATGTGTCAGAGATATAAATAAAAATGTGCGTTTTTGTTGTAGAATTTATGTATAAATTCCGATTCATTTATAATTGTTTTATTGATCTATTTATTTCCCTGTAAAAGTAACTGCATTATAAATAAAATCAGATAAAACACTCTTAAATAAATAGTGTAAATAAATGTATCAATAAATGTATATTTATAAATGTAATTATACATAAGTCATTTATCATCCTTCATACCTTATTCATGTTTATTCTATTGACTGAATACATTTATTCTCCTGTGAAAGTAACTGCATTGTTAATAAAATCAGATAAACAAGTCTTTGAAAAACATGTTTTTGTCATAGATGTATAGATTTGGTGTATTTATAGATTTTTTATTGACTTCATATATTTATTTTCCTGTGAAAGTAACTGCAATATAAATAAAATCATATCAACACGTCTTTAAAAAAAAAAAAGTTTCATCATAGATATATAAATGTTGTGTATTTTTGTTGCAGGTGTATTGTACCTAATTCATCTTTATTCTTTTATTGACTAAATCTATTTATTTTCACGTGAAAGTAACTGCATTATAAATAAAATCAAATGAACACGTATTGTTTCGTTTTTTTTAATTGTTTTTATCATAGATATATAGATTTGTGTATTTGTTAGAAATAACATCAGATAAAAACTTTATTGGAAAAACATGTTTTTATCATAGATATATAAATGTTGTGTATTTATGTTGCAGGTGTATTGTACCTAATTCATCTTTATTCTTTTATTGACTAAATCTATTTATTTTCACGTGAAAGTAACTGCATTATAAATAACATCAGATAAAACTTTCTTTAAAAAACACGTGTTTATGATGGATGAATACATTTGTGTATTTATGTTGCAAGTGTATTTATTTATTTACGTTTTTCAATTTATTTTCCTGCATAATAAGTAAAATCAAAAAGTTTTAAAAAATATATCTTCCCTCCTTTAAAACATTATTATGACGTAACGAATGATTAAATAGCCTTTGTTGTATTTCTACTTAAAAAACAATATTTCTAGTTCCGACTTGACTCGAAGCACCGCACGTCCGTGAACGCAGCACGACTGTTGCGTTCAAGGTCCACCTCAGAAAGCTCGTCTACGTCAGCGCCGCCGCCATGTTGGATCAGGAAGTGGGCAGAGCTGAAGCAGGATCTTCGTCTCCTTCTCTCCCGCAGCAGCAGCAGCAGCGACAGAGGCAGCCATCTTACGACTCTCGCCCTGCTCGGACCACCTTCCATGCGGCCTGAGAGCGCGGCCAGTCGCGGCTGACGCTTCCCTCCCTTTTTGTTTTGTTTTGGGCGGCATTTTGTTTTTCTTCGAAAGGGAGAAAAACCCCCCAAAAAAACAAAATGACTTCCCTCCAGCAGCGCAGCTCCGGCCTGGTCCAGCGCCGGACGGAAGCCACTCGCAGCGCCGCCGTCGACAAGCTCTCGGACTCGGACTCGGACGAGGCCCGGCGCTGGGACGAGGAGAACAACGACGACGACAAGGGGGACTCGAAGGAGACCAGACTCACGCTGATGGAGGAGGTGCTGCTGCTGGGCCTCAAGGACCGAGAGGTGGGCAGGTTGATAATCCACTTAAAACACAACTTTTTGTAAGAGTAGGAAGTTAAGTGTCGTGTCGACTCTTCCTCGCGTCCTCACACCTGGAGGCTGTGTTTCGTTGAACACCTGAGGTGGTTATTTTTCATCCATTTCCGGGTCGTTTTTTGTGTTACCTGCGTGACGTAGCAGCTTCACCTGGCACTCACCTGCTGCTCCTTCTTCTCTCCAGGGCTACACGTCCTTCTGGAACGACTGCATCTCCTCGGGTCTGCGGGGCTGCATGATGGTGGAACTGGCCCTCAGGGGCCGGATCCTGCTGGAGGCCTGCGGGGTCAGGAGGAAGAGTCTTCTGTCCAGGAAGGTGAGCAGATGGTTTTCACTGGGACTTCCTGTCCGAAGACCAGGTGGACACACCTGTCTCTGGTGTGCACCTGTAGAGCCAGGATGAAGGTTGTTGTGTTAAAGACAAACATAATAATAGTATCAACTTAAAGTGTAACTATAGTGTGTGTTGTTGTGATGTGTGACTCTATTGTATCATCAGCGTGTGTGTTGTTGTGATGTGTGACTCTATTGTATCATCAGCGTGTGTGTTGTTGTGATATGTGACTCTATTGTATCATCAGTGTGTGTGTGTTGTTGTGATGTGTGACTCTATTGTATCATCAGTGTGTCTGTAATGTTGTGATGTGTGACTCTATTGTATCATCAGTGTGTGTGTTGTTGTGATGTGTGACTCTATTGTATCATCAGTGTGTGTGTGTTGTTGTGATGTGTGACTCTATTGTATCATCAGCGTGTGTGTTGTTGTGATATGTGACTCTATTGTATCATCAGTGTGTGTGTGTGTTGTTGTGATGTGTGACTCTATTGTATCATCAGTGTGTGTGTTGTTGTGATGTGTGACTCTATTGTATCAGTGTGTGTGTCGTTGTGATGTGTGACTCTATTGTATAATCAGCATGTGTTGTTGTGATGGTGAATTATATCGTGTCATCAGTGTGTGTGTGTGTTGTTGTTGTTGTGATGTGTGTCTCTATTGTGTCATCAGTGTGTTGTTATGTTGGACTCTATTGTGTCATCAGTGTGTGTGTTGTTGTGATGTTGGAGTCTATCGTGTCATCAGCGTGTGTGTGTTGTTGTGATGTTGGAGTCTATTGTATCATCAGTGTGTGTGTTGTTGTTGTGATGTGTGACTCTATTGTATCATCAGTGTGTGTTGATGTGATGTTGGAGTCTATTGTATCATCGGTGTGTGTTGTTGTGATGTTGGCGTCTATTGTATAATCAGTGTGTTGTGATGTGTAGAGTCTGTTGTATCATTAGTATGTGTTGTTGTGATGTTGGAGTCTATAGTGTCATCGGTGTGTTGTGATGTTGTAGTCTATTGTATCATCAGCGTGTGTGTGTTGTGATGTTGGAGTCTATTTTATAATGAGTGTGTTGTTGTGATGTGTGACTCTATTGTATAATCAGTGTATGTTGTTGTGATGTGTGACTCTATTGAATCATCAGTGTATGTTGATGTGATGTTGGAGTCTATTGTATCATCGTGTGTGTTGTTATGATGTTGGCGTCTATTGTATAATCAGTGTGTTGTGATGTGTGGAGTCTATTGTATCATCAGTGTGTGTTGTCATGATGTTGAGTCTATTGTGTCATCGGTGTGTTGTGATGTGTGGAGTCTGTTGTATCTTCAGTGTGTGTTGTTGTGATGTGTGACTCTATTGTATCATCAGTGTGTGTTGTGTGATGTGTGCCTCTATTGTATCAATAGTGTGTGTTGTTATGTGTGAGTGTATTGTATAATCGGTGTGTGTTGTGTTGTTAGTTTGATTTTATTTGTAGCTACTTTCACGGGAAAATAAATAGATTAAGTCAATAAAAGAATAAACATTAATGAGGGTCTTGATCGAAAATGTTAACTGATATGTAAACTGTCTTCATTGAAATACTGACATCAGAAAATGATCTTAAGCTCCGCCCACTGAAAACACTTTGTTTTTCTGGAGATGAAATCTTGTTGACCATAACCACACCCACTCTGCTGTGGTTGGTTAAGCATGGAGGTTTCATCGATCCCCAGGAAATCTCCACCTCCAAGGGACTCCTTGTATAAATAAAGCACGTGTGCTTACAGCTGGAGGAGGAGTGAAGCCATTATTACATCGTAATAGACTCTCGTAACCTCTCGTTCGTCCAGATTTCAGAGCAACTTTATAAAGTAAATGAGTGTAAAACATGGTCATGATGAGGAACTTACTGTGTCTTGAAGAACATTTACTATGTCAGGAGAGTTGAGTTTATCATTAGTTGACTTTTAAGGATTGAATTATATTTTTAGAATAATTTAATTACATAATTTGTACATGGAAAGGTTGAACCTGTTTTTTATTTAATAATTGAATATTAAAATGATTTAATGTTCACACAGTTTGAGATTCTTATTCCAATAATTCTAAAATAAACATTTAAAATACAATATATTTCACTTTGTAGTCTTTGAAGTTCAGTATAATTTCCAATAGAGTGACTTGATCACATGATGCATAATGGGGTGAAAAAGCAAAAACTTTGAATATATAAATGATAAATTAATTTGGTGGCGAGTATTGATCGATAATGTTCGACATAGTTACTGATGCCTTCATTCCATACTAGTTCTTTAGCAATACTTTTGTCAACATAAAAAGATCGATAATAACAACAAGAAAACATTGTACAAGTCTTTACTTGATTTCTTTTTCAGCTTTGGTAAATTTCCAAAGACGAAAATATAAACCACAACAAATTTCCCAAGAGACGATTTAATCCAGTGTTTCCTGCTTTTGTCACTCATCAGCTTTTCTTCAAAACATTCCACACATTGTCAAGTTATGATCACACATGGGTGTCTGTGTTGTTGTAGTGACTCTGAGTATACTCATGTAATACTCTTCCATATCACTAGATGGTTGAGATACAGACTATAATTTTTTTAAACATGTTTTTCCGGTGGTGCGACTCGTAATCTTTTCAATTAAGAAAGTCTACCTGGGCTCAAAACGGGTTGAACAACACTGCTCTGTACGACCCAGCCCTCGTCCTTGAGCAAGACACTCGTCATTGTTCTTGATGGTCCATCCGGCCTCGCAGCCTACTCCCATCGGTGTGTGTGACTGTATGTGTGAACGTGTTTCCTTGTGTAAAGCATGTTGGGGGCTGGGAAAAAAACAACATAGAAAAGCTCTGAATAAATAAGATCCATTTGCCAAATATTAAAAAAACACAATTCTTAAGATGTATAGTGATACTGTAGTAACAAGTATATATTTTTAGTAGGGTTGCACATTATATCAATCTCGCGATATTGGCACGTGCGATATACATATCAAAAACATGTGCGATAATTTATAATTTTGTATAAATCAAGCATTTCTTAAATACGCACTTCGACCAATCAGTGTCACGTTCTGTAAAGTTTTCAATTTGTACTTCTATGTCTCGTTGTTGTTTACGTCTCCGTCTGTCTATGAACTGTGCAGCGCTAGGCTCGGTTGCTATGGCGACGCGTCTTGCCGGCGCGTTGACTTAGCTCAGTATATACACCGAAGTAATACTAACTTCTGATCTAGTCAAACACTAGTGATCCAGTCTCTCGTCTCTTTCAACCTCCTTTGTTAAAGCAACATATTGTAAGAACTTTTCATCTCGTCTCAGTTGTTTTCTTATAAGATCGTGAACTTCGCGACGCGTCGGCGGCTCCTCTCTGATGTCGCTCAGTTTCGCGGGAAAACGATTCAAGTCCCACGAGACTGAGCGTTGTAAGTGATATTTTTCTACCATCATGTCGTCACCGAAGTGCCAAAATAAACGAAAGGGAAATATAGCATAGTTTTCCTTCTTTAAACCCCCTGGACCTAACCTACAGTACTCGCGGCTGGATCTTGATCTTGATATGGAAAAAATTGCATTAATTGTCGATCGCATTTCAAGACACCCATATGGAATATCGCACTTATTTCCAATATCATGCAGCCCTAATTTGTAGTATTGTCCAGTACTTGACTCTGGTGTTGTGATAGTGTAGTAACAAGTATATATGTGTAGTATTGTCCAGTACTTGACTCTGGTGTTGTGATAGTGTAGTAACAAGGATATATATGTGTAGTATTGTCCAGTACTTGACTCTGGTGTTGTAGTATTTACAGTCGTAACTACTTTCATTTGTTTTCAAACCAAAATATGTCCAAACATCAGCTTTAGAAGCTGCTGGAGTCACTGTAGCCTCTCGTCCTCAGTCATGGCTGGGATCTTCATGTTTCCTTTAGCTGCGGAGGACGTAATAAATGCAACATAATTAAATGTCTAAACGTTTGACCCTTCAATATTCCGGTGACACTGATATAGATTCTACTCCTGCAAAGCACTCATTTAGCTCCTACATTGATAGATGGATGAACTTTATTGATCCCTCACATGTACACACTGAACTTTGCGTTCTTGTTCGTCACTTAAGCACTTTGTACTCCATATCTTTCCACAGGAATACAAATGTTCTGTCCTGGCGGTCCAGATTAAGACTCGTCACGATACCCCGTCTGAATTCCTGTGTCATTCTGAATCGACAGCCCATTAAATAATAACATAAAAGATGAGAGGCTTGTTAAGCGCCCAATTTTAAACCTGCCATGTTTACGACGCCTCCTCATCCTCGAGGGGTTTAATAGGACGTGAAATGAAAGCAAGTTAAAATTCTCAGGAATCTCGTTATTCTTGGGCAATAAAGCGTCGTTATCAGCCGTTCTTTCACCAGCAACTCTTGTTTTCCAAAAGAGTCCTAGTTGTCCTTGATGGTTTGAAGTCAGTGTTGTATTATATTGAGCTTCTTTAATGCAATTAATTAATACTCTTATTATTGAAATTTTGGTCATGTTTTGTTTATGTTGTTATATCGACTGTCATCATCGGGCCCCTTACATTTATTCCCTTCAATTCTAAGTCAACAGTCCGGAGCCCCAGACATGACATAGAAAAAAACAATAATTTCTGGCCATGAAGTAGGTCTGATGTATGGTTTTTTACCTAGAAAGACCACCTGCCCTGGTTCTTAAAGTGCAGCTGAAGCGCTAAATACAACTTTCAATCAAACTATTTTGGTAAATCATTCCGTCCAGGTGGTATAAAAGTTTCAATTGAATCTGATTTGAAGTTTATCAGATATTCACTGGTACAAATGGCATGAAAATAATTTTTGATTTGTATATAAAGATAATTCAAACCCTCAAAAGAAGTAGTGATAGTAGTAGGTGTACAGGTTTTCGTTGAGGGTCGATGGAATTAGTGAAGCTGTGCTCGATTTGCACACATTATACCTACTCATGGCCACGAATTAGTACTTTGTGGCCACCGAGTAGCGGGCGCCAAGTATTGTTTCGTGGGAGACAAATATTGTTTCGTGGGCACCGAGTAATGTTTTTGCGTGCGCCGAGTATTGTTTCGCAGGCGCCGAGCATTGTTTCGCGGGCACCGAGTATTGTTTTGCGGGCGCCGAGTATTGTTTTGCGGGCGCCGAGTATTGTTTTGCGGGCGCCGAGTATTGTTTTGCGGGCGCCGAGTATTGTTTTGCGGGCGCCGAGTATTGTTTTGCGGGCGCCGAGTATTGTTTTGCGGGCGCCGAGTATTGTTTCGGAGGCGCCGAGCATTGTTTCGCGGGCGCCTAGTATTGTTTTTCGCTGGTACCGAGTATTGTTTTTCTTTTGTTTTTTTACTTGTGCTGCCCACATAATAGTTAAGAAAAAGGATACAATACTACAGTGGATCATAGTGTATTTACTCATGTGTGTACAATGATCAGCAGAGAGTTCAAACTCAAAAGTAAATGTACAAATGAACATTCTGTCTATTAACTCGTGGTAGTCTGTGGTTGTAACTTGGTTGTTGAGCTTTGTAATGAGATGTAGTTGGTCAGCAAAACCACATGGTTTTAAATCATAAATAATGTATTTTGCAGGTTCTTGACTAGTATAATTACTAATATACATCAACAGTCCACCACAGGATCATTGTCGTCCTCTTCAAAAATTATATTTATGTTCAAGTCTTCATTGATCTCATGAATGTTTCCTGTAACTGCTGGACTGACCAGAGGAACTAAAGTATGTGCAGAACATGACATGAGATTTGTTCTTCAAACTCCCATGTTTTTATCACTCATGCCATCTGCTCTCACTTGATTGACAGCAGAGGGTTTGGAATTTACAACTGATAAAAAAAAACACAGAAAATGTCCTACATTAAACTTGTTTAACAGTAGTTTTAACTGTGTATTGTTTTTGATGGTTAAAGCGCCTTGTGACCCTGGTCCAGAAAGGTGCTTTAGAAATAACCATTACTTACTTACTTACAATTGTATTATTCAGTCAATTACATCAACTAAAGTCATTTCAACTAAGATATAAAACTACAATGAATTTAACGCATTTAAATCTTTTTTTAATGAATAAAACCGACCATAATTTTCTGAATTCAATATTTAAACATTAGTACCAATTATGATCTCAATTTTTAAAAGTTGACTCAACAATTGGCTCGTTATTCTATTAGTATTGTTCGGTGGCAGACAAATTTAATATGAATTATATTGATAATATTAGTAATAAATTCAAGCTTTAAATATTATGTATTTGTTGAAATTATTGGCAATCCTGTTGTGTTCCCAGTTTTATCTTGACCTTTAAAGTATAAACTTTATTGAATATTGTTTTGATTGAAGTGCTTTGTGACCCTGGTCTGGAAAAGAAAATAAAAAACTTACTTACTTACAGTAAACGGTTCAATACCTAAAAAAAGAAAATTAAAACCTTTTAAGTTCAACCTTAAATACTAAATTTAAATAAATGTTTGAAGTGCTTTTTCTATCTTTGGCTTCATGGAAATGAGTTCAACTTCACTAGAAACCATGAGTTGTGAAATAGTTGTGAAATAAGCAGCGAAGAGAATCGTTACATGTGATATTTGACGCTTCCTTAATTTACTTTTTACCGCCTAATGTAAGTCAGTGTGAGAAACTATTCTAAACACAGCTGCTCCATCCATCACTCTTCATTGTCATCTTGGCTGCCATATTGAAAGCTACTCCTCTCTGAGATATTTAGATATAATCCATTAATTCTTAACCAGAACGATCGTTGGGAGCGTCGCGGTCATTTACTTTATTCCTGTCGTTAAGTGAGTTTCACAAGAGGTCGTCCTTCACGTGACTTCACCGTCGTGTTAGTGTTTCACAGGCAAACGAAACTCATGTTTTGTCTGTTATTGTTGTGATAGTAATGGTGACCCTGGCAAGAAGGTTTTTTTATCAACCTTTATTTGGCCAAAGACGCGTCTGGTCGATGCAAAGACTGTACAGTGATGTCAGAATATATGTCGTAGAATGATTGAATTTAACCTTTTACATTTTGAAACGTTTGGATTTGTCTGATTCAAGAGACGCTTTTTAGGCCTTAAACAAAAAACAAGGTAAAGTAATTTCAGGGCAAATTAAAGCTGTCATTTAATGATCTTTTTTAAATAATTTCAATATTGTAGGCTGTTTTTTTTTATATAAATAATTGTATTATTTCACCAGACAATCACGACGGAGCTACACTAGCAACATTTTTATAATTAATTTAAAAGCCTACAGAGAAGAAGAAAAAAAGTATACTTTTTCAGATTATTTGAATTACAATTTATAACTTTATGTGTAAAAGAAAATATAATTGAATTTTTAAATACATTTATAAAAATCAGAAATAATTAAAACGTTTTTAAACATTTAAAATGTGAAATTTGCTTCCATTCTCTTTATTCTGTTATTGTTTCCTTTAACTGGCACTTTCTGGTTGTACTTCATAGTTAAGTAAAACCATAGTAGCAAATATATTCAGTTAAACAATGGCAAGTTCTACATTTTTAAGTTGTTTTTTTGTGTCCGTAATTCTTCATTCCAGCTTCATATTGTACTGAAAGTGTGGAAGTACATCAGTGCCATCAGAATATTGAAAGGTTGAATTTATTTTTTCAAATATTGAAAGGTAGAACATTTTTCAATTATTCAATATTTGTCGTCATCACTGCCGCATCAGTTTAGATATTTTCATGACAAAGTATCAACTTTATTTTAACGTCTGGAGTTTAAACATTTTAAACTAAATCTCACGATCGATCTGAAGATTCTGATGAAGTAACTCGTTTGGTTTTGTCTGGTGGCTCTGATATGATGGATTTAAAAGGCTTCTTTTGTTTTATATTGAATTTAAAAGGCTTCAAATTTAAAAAAATAGAAAAAAAGAATAATTGATATTAAAATATAACAAATATTGAATCATCGAAATTAAAATAAACAAATATTAAACAATCTAAATGAGTTCAACCTTTCAATATTTGAAAAAGATAAATTCAACCATAAAATATTCTGATGGCACTGATGTACTTCCATATGAAAGCGGTTAAAATTACTGTTGTTTTTGTTTGAGGCATAAAAACAGGTGTCATATTATCTAACATCATAAACTATTGTGACAGTCGTTCAAAATAGTTGTAATTATCACGTCTGTCATGAGTAACGTCAGGTTAAAAAAAAGGTAATTACAGTGTTGAAAATCAAAGGAAGACTTTAAAAAGACTTCAAATGTTTAAGTGTATATTCAGGAATTCCGTTAAACCAAATTTCTTCGGCTCAAAATCCATGTCAAACTATTGGTCCGTACGTTGTATGAGGAAGTCGATCGTCGTCTCAACTGTGGGACGTTTCTCCGGCGTCCGGTTGGACCAGGATCTTGTGAGACGGTGGATCAGTGACGCTCGACTCTTGTTTGCTCAGGTGATCTGCAAGTCCGACGCCCCGACAGGTGACGTGTTGCTGGACGAGGCTCTGAAGCACATCAACGCCACGCAGCCTCCAGAGACCGTCCAGAGTTGGATCGAACTGCTGAGCGGTGAGAACACCTTTGTCTTTCGCTCTCGTCCAGGACCGTGTAGGTCGAGGTGGACGTCGCCGTGGAAACCCCTCGAAGGGGAATGTAGACAGAAAAGTGGAAAACTATCAAAAAAATATATATTTATAAATGTTGTTGATGGCGTTTTGTCATGTGGTCGAATCCCTTTAAAGATGGAGCTTTATCTGTGTTGAATATTGAGTTTTTGAATTTAACATTTCAAATGTTGACACAATTATCTTTATTAAATTATTGGATAAAGAAAAATGTAATTTTTTTCAGAATAATTGGATGGTTATTCAAAAAAATATACGCTTTAAATTAAATTATTTAAATAACTAATCAAATTGAACCTTTCAGTATACAAATTATTGAATACAGATATTACTTTAGATGAAAACTGAGGATTTTTATCAAAAAATAATGAATTTCTATGTTGAAAAGTTGGTTGTTTTTTTAAAATTACATTTTAAAATGAATGTTTTCAAAAATATTGATATTTTAATTCCAATATTTTTCTAAATTTAACATTCCATCATTCATTTCAATTTTTAGCCTTTTAAATTAATTATCAGAGATAAAAATGTTGGTATTAAAATGAACACAAATGATTAAATATTGACGGTTACAGTCGGTTAGTATGTGTAAAAAATACTCCATTTATTTTGATATTTGTAAGTTAGTAAAGGTTATTTGTAAAGATCTTTTCTAGACCAGGGTCACAAGGCGCTTCAACAATCTGTTCTCAAGATGCTGACGAACGTTACCTCACCTGTGTCCTCAGGTGAGACCTGGAACCCGCTGAAGCTGCACTTCCAGTTGAGGAACGTGAGGGAACGCTTGGCCAAGAATCTGGTGGAAAAAGGCGTCTTGACGACAGAGAAGCAGAACTTCCTGCTGTTCGACATGACGACGCATCCGCTCACCAACAGTACAATCAAACAGGTACGATCAAGGTTCGACTGGAAGTGATTAATGACCTGCAGTGAATGACCACAGGTTTGTCTTTGTTCGATCAGAGCAACTCGCGGAACCTGTTTTAAGATCAAGTCGAGCGAGAGTCGATGTTTGACTTGGTTTGAAAATGAAAAAGTACATAGAAGTATCATCAGAATATTGAGTTTTTATGTTTAACTTTTCAAACGGTTGAAACTTTTTGTTCTTAAAGATGATTCATTGCTTCTAAAAATGACCACATTTCATTAAAACAGTCATTTTTCATATTGAAAGGTTGAATCTTTGATCATTTTATTGAATAGTTAAATAAAAAATAAGTATTTTTTAAATAAATCCTTTTTAACCGACGATACTTGAGCTGCTTGATCTCACTTGTTACCAATAATACCAACTTTTAAATTAATAAATAAATACAAAAATTAATTCAGATTGTTTCATTTTTCAAATATTGAAATTAAAGTGACAAAAAGGTACATTTTTCAATTGAATTATTTAAAAACAAAACAAATGTCAGTAAAAAACATTTTTAATATCAATTATTCAAATTATATAATTAAATGATTTAAAAAAAAAAAAGGAAAAGTTTCAACATTTAAAATATTAAGTTGTAGCTTTAAATGATTAAAATTCTATATGAATTTTTTTAACTTTTTTAACAAAACAATTCTTTTCTAAAACAGAACTACACATTTTTATTTAAAAAAAAAAAGCTCAATCAAATAAAAACAATCTTTAGCTTTAATTCTATTGTTGCTCTTTCTATAGTGAATTTGAATTTTGGAAGAATTTTATTAAATCATTGGAAAAATCATTTGGAATGAATAAAAACAATTTGAATAAAATATTGAAATTAAATGAACCAACAAATATTTGCATTTTCTAATTCAAATATTTAAAAACAGGTAAACAAATATGAGTAAAAAAAAAACATTTTTATTTTTAAGATATTAATTAATAATTTTTATATTGAATTTAAATGAGTACAAGGTGTTTAATTTTTTAATACTTAAAATTCAAATAAAGAAAAATTACATTTTTCAATTCAATTGTTTAAAACCTTTTATTTTTTTAATATAATTATTCAAAATATATAATTAAATGCTTTAAAAATTCAAAGTTTCAAGAAATTATTTTTATTAAATCATTTAAAAAATAACTGTTTCATTCAAAGTTTCAATATAAACATTAAATTCTTCTACTAATATTCTGATGTCACTGATATACTTTATTTATTAACCATTGACCAAAAGAGTCTCTTGCTCTGCCTTATAAAACCTCAATAAATGAAGGTCACATGGTCAAGACCATGATGTAGATGTTAAAACTGACAATATGTATTTCCTGGTGTTCCTCCTGCAGCGTCTGGTCAAGAAGGTCCAGGACTCGGTTCTGGAGAAGTGGGTCAACGACTCCCAGCGCATGGACAAGCGCGTTCTGTCCCTGATCCTGCTGGCGCACTCGTCCGACGTCCTGGAGAACGCCTTCGCGCCGCTGCACGACGACCTCTACGACCTGGGCATGAAGAGGGTCCACACCCTGCTGGAGCTGGAGCCCGAGAAGGAGAGCGCCAAGTCGTCGGCCAACGAACTCATGTGGGCCGTGGTGGCGGCTCTGGGGAAATGAAGCGGCGGCGCCGGAGCCGCTCGGATTCCATCGAAAGGACTTGAGGAATAAAAAAAAAAAAGGAAACACAAAGACACGAGACAATCTGTTTTGGCTTTTTGGGAAAAGCCTGGTTGTTCATCTACGGATGAGGTTGTGGGCGTCGGCCCCGAGTTAACTTAGTGCAATCTTGATGGTGGCGGTTACTATTGGTCGCGTCTCCGAGGACGACGGAGGGAAAGTGTTCATGGGAAAATACGACGCTTCTGTCATTCGCAACAACAAAAAGGCGGAGGCGACGGCCGCGGAAAAGAGGATTCTCGCCGGAAGTTTGACCTTTGACCCACACAAGGAAACCTCATCCCTTTTCGTCGTGGATCAGAATCAAACCCTGGTCTGTGTTCACATCGTCCGCAGCTGCTGGTGCTCGACCCTTGACCTTATGTTTGAAGATGTTTGGAAGGTTTTCGTTCATGAGTCGCATCTCCATGTTTGTTGAAACGGTTTTTATTGAAATGTTTTAAGATTTAAATCCTTTAATTAGTTGATAATTGTTATTCAATAGCTTTATAAAAAAAAGGTTGAAGTTGTTTTAATTTATTAATTTAATTCAATGATTTGTATATTGAAAGGTTAAATTAGTTTCTCTTATTTTAATAATTGAATTAAAAAATGGAATAATTTGTACGTACGTAGAAATTTAAGTATTAATTAAAACGGAATTCAATTTTTTATTTTAAATCGTTTTTAATTCAAAGGCTTAAATTCAATATAAAAATCTTCAGCTATTTTGAATTTAAAAGGTTAACAAATATTTAAATATTAATTATTAGAATTTTTTTAACATTTTATTCATTCTTTTTTGTCTGAAAATGAAGGTTAAATTCAATATACATGTTATTTTATTTATTTCTATTTAATAAAATAAAACAAATCAACCTTTAAATACATAGAAATGATTGAATTCATTTATTAATAAAAAAAAAAATTGCTTAAAAACATTTCAATAATTAAACCAAGTTTTGACAATTTTTTATGTTAAATAAAACCGTTGAATATTCCGTACGTTTGAAGACGTAGAAGAAAATGTGATTTTATCAGAGAGAAGTTAAGATACGAGGAGACGACGTCAAGATCATTGAAATGGTTTCTAAACCACAAAAGTACGAGGATAAAACTTTATTTTTTTTGAACCCGGGGTCGTACACGTCGAGTCTCTTTATGTCACGTTCCATTTTTTCCGTAACTCTACGTTGTTGCCGACGACACCGACCGACACTTTTACTCCTCGAGACACAAAAACGAGTCGACGGATCGCGACGAGTCTTCCAAGTTTTTTTTTTTCTTTATCTCGCTAATAGAAGCTCCTAGTTTTTGCCGTTCATAACTATTTTGCACAGTCGTAGGTTCGAGGACGATGAATATTGTAGTTGGCGCGGGTTATTTTATATATAAATATATATATAAAGATTCATTCCGATGGATTTAAAAACTGAAATACATTCTGCACTTATGTTTCCAGGTGTGAGTCGCTGCGTCTCGATCAGTGGAATGATTTTTTTGGTTTTGTTTTTGAAACTTTTTACATCAAAACTCTGCTCATTCGCTCTTTGTACAAATGCCACCATTTTCCAAAAAAAAAAATCATATCTTTATCTATTTTTTAATACATTTTAAGGAGCATATCCAAGGGGCTTCACTGCACATCCTTTCGAAGCGAAGAACGTCATCGTTCTGATCATTTTTATCGTTTTCGTCGTCGGTGGTCCGTCCTCGGACAGAAGACCCCGCGAGGATGCATGTGTGGGTGGAGGGCCACAGGTACTGGTGGATGTAGCGGCGAAAAGGAAAACCCGTGTAAACGAGTCGTTATTTTACCGATCAAGGAAAGGGATCTTCTCTCTCTCTCTCTCTCTCTCTCTGTCTATGATTCTGTAATGCTTTTGTATTGCCACACAAAATAAAGTAAGGATCCTTTAAGTGCCTGAATTTAGCTTTTGTTGCTGGTTTTTCTTTGTGAGCCGCGTGACGAGAATATACATCGACCAACTTCAAGCTGTTTATTTTTAATAACATTAATGAGGAGTAATCTTTTTATTTTTTGCTTTTAAATCATCAATAAATTAATTTACAATCAACGTTAAAAATAAACGTTTGTTTATTTTTGTGTTGCAATTAAACTTTTGTCCTTTAGATGGCAGCGGTAGTTACGTCCTCCACAGCTAAAGGAACAATGAGGACTGAGGACGAGAGGATACAGTGAGTCCAGTGCTGGTTCAAGATAGCGTACTAAAAGTTGTTTTTTAGTGACGTGTCTCAATTTTAGTATGGATTTGCGCCATGCACACTAAATTGGCGTACTAACACAGCCCACAAAACTAGCATGGTTCGATGGACACTAACAACTAAACAGTGCCATTTTAGTGACGTTTTAAACGGAAGTTACGTCATATATAAATGCATATATATGCATATACTTAAATGTGTATTTTCAGCAGCAGTAGGAGGATAAACACGTCTTCGCTGCTGATACCAGCTTAAATATCTCGCGATTATTTAGATTCTCATATTTTTTCTTTATTTCTTTTTCCAAAGTTGCAATACGTGCTGCCAGCAGGTGTCGGCGATAGCGTTCAAACAGCTGCTTGAAACATCGTTAAATAGAAGTAGAAGAAGAAGCTGTCATGTGATTTCCGGTTAGTGTGTAGCTTCAGGGTTTGATTTGAGACATACTATCTGTGGAGAATTTGCGTACTAGTTAGTATGCATACTAAACTGATGCATACTAACTTCTAGCATACTAAGATTAGTATGCGATTTGAGACACAGCACAGCAGCTTTTAAAGCTGGTGTTTTGGACATATTTTGGTTTGAAAACAAAAGCAGTTACGACTTTGTCAAGAGTCATGTGGTCTGTAAATTCAGCCTCTATATTTAAATAAAATAATGCGCTTTTTTTTGTGATTTACAATTAACATCCAAATATTCTTGGCATTTGTTCATTTTTGTGTTGCAACTTTGTTTCACAATAAATTCAACAGTACTGTATAAAAAAAAAAAGTATATTGCAAATCTTATTTTACTTTATCATAGTTCTTTTATCGTTTATATTTGAATAAACTACACATAAAACTAATTAATTCATTTTCCTTTTTACACTTAACATTCAAAGATTAATAGAATTGGTTCATTTTTGTTTCGCAATTCAACTTCCGGCCTCTAGATGGCAGCAGTCACTACGTCCTCCGCATCCAAAGGAACAAAAAAATCTCATCACAGCGATGACTGAGGTCGAGAGGATACAATTTAACTGTATTGCACACTTTTTTCATAACTATGAAATCTTGCGGGATCCTGGCGATGACTAAGGACGAGAGGATACAGTGAGTCCAGCAGCTTTTAAAGCCGATGTTTGGACACATTTTGGTTTGAAAACAAATGAAAGCAGTTATGACTACGTCAAGAGTCATGTGGTCTGTAAATACTACAACACCAGAGTCAAGTACTGGACAATACTACACATAAATACTTGTTACTACACTATCACAACACCAGAGTCAAGTACTTGACAATACTACACATAAATACTTGTTACTACACTATCACAACATCAGAGTCAAGTACTTGACAATACTACACATAAATACTTGTTACTACACTATCACAACACCAGAGTCAAGTACTGGACAATACTACGCATATATATTTGTTACTACACTATCACAACACCAGAGTCAAGTACTGGACAATACTAAACATATATACTTGTTACTACACTATCACAACACCAGAGTCAAGTACTGGACAATACTACACATATACTTGTTACTACACTATCACAACACCAGAGTCAAGTACTGGACAATACTACACATATATACTTGTTACTACACTATCACAACACCAGAGTCAAGTACTGGACAATACTACACATATATCCTTGTTACTACACTATCACAACACCAGAGTCAGGTACTGGACAATACTACACATATATACTTGTTACTACACTATCACAACACCAGAGTCAAGTACTGGACAATACTACACATATATACTTGTTACTACACTATCACAACACCAGAGTCAAGTACTGGACAATACTACACATATATACTTGTTACTACACTATCACAACACCAGAGTCAAGTACTGGACAATACTACACATATATACTTGTTACTACACAATCACAACACCAGAGTCAATTACTCGACAATACTACACATATATACTAGTTACTACACTATCACAACACCAGAGTCAAGTACTGGACGATACTACACATATATACTTGTTACTACACTATCACAACACCAGAGTCAAGTACTGGACAATACTACACATATATATTTGTTACTACACTATCACTACACCAGAGTCAAGTACTGGACAATACTACACATATATATTTGTTACTACACTATCACAACACCAGAGTCAAGTACTGGACAATACTACACATATACTGTATACTTGTTACTTCACTATCACAACACCAGAGTCAAGTATTGGACAATACTAAACATATATACTTGTTACTACACTATCACAACACCAGAGTCAAGTACTGGACAATACTACACATATATACTTGTTACTACACTATCACAACACCAGAGTCAAGTACTGGACAATACTAACATATATATATTTGTTACTACACTATCACAACACCAGAGTCAAGTACTGGACAATACTACACATATACTGTATACTTGTTACGTCACTATCACAACACCAGAGTCAAGTACTGGACAATACTACACATATATCCTTGTTACTACACTATCACAACACCAAAGTCAAGTACTCGACAATACTACACATAAATACTTGTTACTACACTATCACAACACCAGAGTCAAGTACTGGACAATACTACACATATATACTTGTTACTACACTATCACAACACCAGAGTCAAGTACTGGACAATACTACACATATGTACTTGTCACAACACTATCACAACACCAGAGTGAAGTACTCGAAGATACTAAAAAATACTTCCTTAAAAAGTTACATAAAATCATCAAGTTCTTGCCAATACACTCCCTAATTATGTTTTTCTGGAACAGGTCTGAGCACATGTGTTGTGATAATATTTAAAGATAGACTCGATGAAGGTTTGATTTATAATCAAGTTTGACAACTTTCAAAAGTACATTGTTAATAATAGAACTTCAACAACAGTGTATAATGTTCTTACTATTGAACTGATGTTTCAATCTTACAAAGTGCATGAAACGACACATTTGTCAGAATAGTTTTTTCACTTTACATGAAGTGTATCTTCAACATTAGCTCATCTCTGAAACTAAACTTTGATGTCTTGGTAGTTTATTTACTTTCATACGTGGATACTATTATAATAGTGTAAAATAGTAATGTATTTTTATTCATTTTCTTTAAAGAAAATCTTCACTTTGACAGCAGAAAAGTATCATAAAGGAAAGTATTATAATTCATAATAAAGTCTAACAATTCTTAATAAACACAGTTGTATAAACCATATTATTTGATTAAAAACTATCATCAAATCTTCTATATTGTGAAAACTATTTGTTTTATTGTTTCAAAGTATTTTTTGCAAATAATTGTTTAGGTAAACTGTAATAAAATGAATGTTCTAATTTCAATATATTTTTGATCCATAGACCCATTAAATTAAATATTAAAACGTTATAATGAAAAGGTATAATTATGATTGGCTGAAATGTTTAAATGTATAATTCTTCTTTAAAAGTTTAAATGTATTGTTTTTTTTAAACATGGAATTCATTTTTAAAAACTATTTGATCCAATAATAATTATATTGTGTAGCTCGGTGCTCTGTTGGTAATGTCTGGTGACTTTATTATACCAACATTTTTATATTGAATTTAAAAGACTATGAATTAAAAAATATTAAATTTATACATTTTATTTTTCAACTATTTCATAAATGTGTTCATGATTCATCGTTTATGTGTTTTTTGCGTTCAATCAAAGTAAATTATTTTTTTAATTTTATTTAGGTATTTTCTCTGATTATTATTATTACAGACGTTTGTTTCTGACAAGTTTACTTATAACATAAACCAGTAAATTAGTGAAAATTATTACCTGCTGTTGCTATGGGATACCGTGCAATCCATGGTGGAGCCGGTAGAGGGCGTAAGCACGCATGAAGTGGAACCCAGTTATAAAATAGATATAACTTGTTGTTTTTTACATGATTTATTTTCCCTGTTTTTGTCTAAAGTTTGTCTGCTAATACAACGACGGACATAAAGAGTCGTTTACAGAGAATAACAGCTTCATTCCAATAGTTCACACCAAGTAAAGAGTCACAAAAACAACCCAAACTAAACTTTATTCATCCTCATGTTGCCATGGAAACAAACACAGAATCTTCCTCCTACATGTGATCCATCAGGATGTTACTCCTCGAAGCAGAAGGTTGTTGGTTCTAATCCCATCCAGGTAAGTACGATTCATCTGCCTAATATTTTTTTTATACGCAAATGCTTTTGTTTTGTCAATAGTGTATTTAATTTAAAAAAAAATAAAAATAGAATGTAAAATTTGTCGACGTTTACTTTTATTATGAAACGTTTAGTGTTTGTTCACTTCCGGGTTTTGTCACGAGTTGTGACGGATTTCTCGCCTTGTTGTCGACTTGCAGTTTTTTAGTTTCACTTTTCAATATCGGGAACATGATTGAAACACGTGACACCAGTTTGTAACGTATGAGAGCAAGTTATTTAAAACATATTTCACATTGTTTAATTTGACATTATCCAGGTTTAGAGATTTATATTACACTATTTTAAAAAAATACATAATTCCTTTTAATTCTCCATTTTCTTGGGATTATTTTCTTTATTTTGAGTCAGTTTTTCGAAGGTTGTTTAAATGTACATCATGGATTTTAATATGCATATATTCTAGAGTAATTAAAAGTGTAAAAGATGTGATGAATAATATAAATTATTATATAAATAAAATAAATACATAATAAATAATAAATACAATAAAAATCAAACATACAACGAGTGAGTTCACAGAACAAACTGAACAAAAAAATATAATTTCAATTATAGTTAAACAAAAATGACACAGGATATATATCTCATGATCTATTTTTTAAATAATAATGTTATATTTTTCCCCTTGATTTTCCACTTTGTTGTCGTTTTTAATTTTGTGTTACAGGAAAGTGATGATGTTCTGTTTTCCTTCTTCTTGTCAATAAAATACATGTTTACAATTAAATAAAATGAAACTGTGAAGCTTAAGAAAAGTACATTTCATTGAGATAACCTAAGGTTCATAGCAGTCATGTTGGGATGTTTCTAGAAAACAGTTTAAATAATTAAAAATGCAATTATGAAGTAACGAATAAATAAGATAAATGCATCATTTACATTTAAAATTATAATAATTCCGTTCTTTATTCATTTTTTCTCATTTTTCTTCACAATTTAATACTTTATTTTTGACGCGGTTATTCACATTTTCATTTATTTATTTGAATCGATTTATTTCAACAGCTTGTCACGTGTTTTATCACAACTTCGGTTGTAGAAACTTGTGACGTCGAACTTGTTGAGTTGGAACTTCCGGGTTTCACTTTCCTTCTACGAACGTCATCGGTACGTCGGTGTGTGTGTGTGTGTGTGTGTGCGTGTGCGCGCGCGTGTGTGTTTGTGTTTCCGTGACGCGGCGGTGAGACGGTTTACTTGTTTAACTATCCTGTAAATAAATATTAATACAAATACTTTGTTTGAAAAAAAAACCACGTATAAATACGTATTTTTCATTTAATTGTTTTATTTATTATTGCGTTTTACTTCGGAATCATATTGTAAAAAAACAAACTTGTTTGTTTGGTGTGGTTTTAATAAAATATATAATGAATAAAATAAGATTAAATATAATAATACAATCAAACAGTCCTTACTACATATACATGTTTTTTTAATTCAAATAATTTAATTTACTCTGTCAACTATGTCATCTTTTAAATACCTTATAATGTATTTTGTTTTTCTTACTGAAACTTTTCATTCACCAAACACGACATATTATATATGTTTATACTCATACAACAACTATATTTAACGAAAAGTTATAATAATAATAGTATAATAGTAAATATAATATAGATATTTGTTCACATTTAATTTGAAATATTTTGCTCGTAATATTCGACAGTATTTCTCTCTATTTATGGGAAATAAAAGTACAAAAACATGTGGAAAAGAGTAAATATTTATTAAATACGTGGATAAATATTTCTGACGTCATCACAACACGTCTGACAGCGTCATCGTTCCTCGTCACATGTCAACAGAACATCAACCTCTTCGTCCACTTTCTTCTGGGGTCAGACTCGGAACCAGAACCATAGTAAAAGAAATCCAACCTCGACGGTCGCGGCGGGTCAGAGGTCACCGGGAGCTCCAGAAGCTCTGGATCTTTTTTGTTTCCTTTTTTCAAACTTTTTTTTCTCCAGGTTTTCACGAAGATCTTCCGGTCACTTGATCTTCGTGACGCTCTCGTAGTTCTTGAGCAGGATCCGCAGCAGCTGGACGGTCCAGAACAGCTGGTCCCCGATGTTGCGGAGATCGTGCGCGCACACGTCCACGATGGTTCCTGGGAAATAAATCCATTAATCGACAATAAAACACTTGAATCTAAAGTCTCAAAGATCTTCTTCTCACCTTGAACGGCCATTTTTAAAGACTTGTGTCGAGGTTCAAGGCGAGTGTCTTCAGAGAACTTAGTCTGAGTGTCTTCAGAGAACTAAGTCTGAGTGTCTTCAGAGAAGGAGAACTTTATTCTGGACCAGGAAGAAGAACAAGTGAATAAATAGGTGCTCGGTTTAGCGCCTGTGACGTCACGGGAGGAATTCCCCACATAGGCCACGCCCACCGACAACACCGTCTGCGACCCAAGAAGGTAATTGAGTGAAAAACATGTTAAATTATTTAAATTGTTGCACAAAGAATATAAAACTGCGTGTACGTTTTAAATTTAAAAAAAATTCCATTCATTTAGAAAATAATTGCTTTTATTTTATTATATTAAAAAACAAAAATAAACGAGTTCAACCTTTAAATATACAAATCATTTAATGAAATAATTTAATAAAAACAAATCCAACCGTTAATAAAGAAAATATTGAATTCAACTATTAAAAAAAAAGAAAAAAAGATTCAATGCTCATAACATAATATTATAAAATGTCAAACATTATATGTAAAAAAAAATCTAAATCAATTTAATTAAGTAAATAATCAAACCTTTGGATTCAGTTATTTAAAAATAAAAACTAATTAAACCTTTTAATTAATAAATTATTAAATTTAAATATTCGCAAAAATTATTCAATGCTTAAAGAACATATTATAATATTATATAATGTCAAACTTTATATGTAAAAACAAATTAATTAATTAAGTAAATAATCAAACCTTTGGATTCTGTTATTTAACAACAATAAAAACAAATTCAACCTATTAATAAATAAATTATTAAAATCCCATTATTTAAAATGAACGCTCAGAAAAGTGTAATGTAATAAAATAAAATGAATCCATTAATTTAGAAAATAATCAAATGTTTTGATTCTATAAAATATAAAAAATAATTTAAATAACATAAACTAGTTAATTAATCTATTAAAGTACATTCTAAAGATGAAATATTCAATGGTTAAAGACAACATTTCAATAGTAAAAGTTCAAAGTTTCCAGATTTTAAATGATAAATTCAACCATATTCCTATTACGCTGATATATTTCCATACTTCTGCTACTACTACTGTAATATTATTTATAATTATTACTATTATTATTATTATTGAAAAAAATCCGTCATTAATTCATGACAATAAAGTCATTATAATTATTGTATTCATTATTGTTAAGACTGACAGAAACCAGGCAGCCAATCAGGAAGACACTTGGTAGATAATTAATTAAATGAGATAAAAATACTATATAAATAGAATATAAAATGGAAAAAGTAAGTCAGTAAATAAGTCATTCATATCTATAGAGCACTTTTCCAGACCAGGGTCATAAAGCGCTTAAACAATCAAAACAATACTCAATAAAATATGTACTTAAACGGTCAAGATAACACCGAGACAAACACAGGTGTTTCTCTACATTTATATCATCAGATTTGTTCTGAACACACAACTTTGTTTAATTATTAATAACCAGATGTTGTCGTCACTCAGACAATACACAAGGTATTGTAAAAATGATTGGTTACGTAACCAGACTGTCGAGTTTATGATGTTTTCACTGTGAGATGATTAAACAAAGAAACAGTTGCTTAACTTTTGTACATAACAATGGGTGTTATATGTCAATACAATGTAACATCAAATGGAAAATAGTAAAAAAACAAACAAAAAAAACCACTGTATTTATTTTGTTTAACCTTTTTTTTTTTAAATAAAAATATATATATTTTCCCTTGAAGCGTATTAATTTAATTTTTGACTCATATTAATAAAGAACTAAAATAATTTGATCAATTTAATCCCTAAACGTATTCAAGAAGTGAACCTGTCTGGTCGGTCATATTAGCAGGTAACACCTTATTTGGCTCTCTATGTCGGTCATATTAGCAGGTAACACCTTATAAGTCTCTCTAGTCGGTCATATTAGCAGGTAACACCTTATAAGTCTCTCTAGTCGGTCATATTAGCAGGTAACACCTTATACGGTCTAAACTTCGCGCCACCTTGTTCTTCCAGATTCTGTTTTGATTGCTGTCACACGTGCAAGTCATGACGTCACATTTCTTAAACATCGCTTTCCAACGCCCATTTATTTACTATTTTAGTTTCTTTTAACTTTGACGTCATTATCCCAGTTCTGTTTCAATTACTTTGACTCAAATTCAACAAATTAAAAAGATAATTTCACCTTAAATTCTACGTAAATGTCAATTATTTTTGACTCAAAAATGTAATTATCGTTACTATTATCATTTTTATTTAATTGTAAATATGCATTCAAGTACCAGCGTAACTTTTATTTAAGTTATTACAGTACACACGAAATATGTACTTATACTGTACGTCAACGTCAAGTGCAGAACTATTTATTGACCGATAGAGGGCAGTCGTCATAAATAAATGAAAAGGAAAATGTTTTTTATTTTGTTTATATATTGCTTCAAGCTGGTAAAATGCATTGAGTACAAATAATAATGTAAATTAATCTAAAATTACATTAAAAAATACGACTCACTAGACTAACTAGACTTACATATTTTTTAAATACAATTAATCATATAAAATGTTCCAAAATCAAAACCTGAATCGAATTTTTATTTTGTTTATATTTATTGGTACAAGCTGGTAAAATGCATTGAGTAAAAATAATAATGTAAATCAATCTAAAAATACATTTAAAAAAATGAAGTCAATTAGACTAACATGTTTCTAAAATACAATTAATCATATAAAATGTTCCAGAATCAAAACTTAAACCTGAATTTCCTGATTAAATGTATAAATGTATTATTTAATACAGCCAAATAAACGCTTCATATACTTAATAAATATTAAACTATTTTCGATTGACGTCTAGTGTCATTCTAGGTCATTTCTATTCATCCTCCTGCTTGACTGACACATTCTTTTTCATTCCTTGTTTTCAAATATGAACAGAAGTCGACACAATATATCATTAAATAACCTTTGTTTGACAACAACGAGTCAGTCGTGCGAATGGAAATATAAAGACGAGATGAAAGTAATGAAAAGTTAAAAAAGGGAAATAAAGAGGAAGAGTTAACAAAACATGGACATTCAGTTGGACAAAAAATTGAGCAATACCATTAATGCCTATTTTAAGGAAGTCAGACAAACCAACAGATCATAATCTGATGATTCTTTTGGGAAATAACGTCAACATTTCCTGTTCAAAGATACTTGATGGACTTTCTCACATTGCAGATCATTTTGTAAAGAATGTTGTTTCACAGGATTGTTGAATATATGGCAAACTAGGGGTATTTTCTCCAAACATGTTTGAAAACAGCATAAATGCATATGAATATGAGTATATTTAAGTATAAGTAAGTAAGTAATTTATATTTGTAGAGCATTTTTCCAGACCAGGATCTTTATTTAAAGTACATTTATTCTGAAAGTAAACAATAGAATCTCATGAAATCTCGTGAGTCTATTCTTCAGGTAGTCCACTTCAGGTGAGATAAATTTCAGCCATGACAAACCAGGGATAATGTCTAGACAAACATTTAAAAAAGCACACATGGAGATTACCATGATTATTTTCAAAGGGCCTTTATTTTGAAAGTGCATAAATAGAATCTCATGAAACGTCCTGAGTCCATTCTTCAGGTAAGTAAGTAAGTAATGTGTATTTGTATAGCGCTTTTCCAGACCAGGGTCACAAAGCGCTTAAACAATCAAAACAATACTCAATAAAAGATATACTTCAAAGGTCAAGATAATACTGAGAACAACACAGGTAACCTGATTCAGTCTATACAAATTTCAGTCATGCCAAACTATGGATATTTTAAATATAAGCCTTTAAAAAAGAAAATACCAATTGGAGGTTTTTCAAAGTGCTTCATTAAAAAGATGTTAACTACTAAATTACTAAATGAATAAAACGTTTTTTAATGAGGGTTTAATTCATTGAAAAGTCTGGGTTTATTCATGAAACATTAATAATAATTCGCCTTAGTATTATGCTCGAATAACCTGCCGGCGACGCTATTACCATAATAAGCAATGTGTGCGCGCAACACAGATTTCTTCGATTCCGACCGAGTGCTGGCTTTACCGCGGGGATAATATTGTTATTGCGATATATATTATATTTTTTATTTTTTAAACTTCCAAAAAATCTAAATAATAACTGCTTTGGATTATATATTATATATATTTTTTCTAGAAAACAAAAAAATCTAAACGATTTTCATCAACTTCAGCGCTTCAGTTCCTGACGTCATCGTGTAGGTCTGCTCTGATTGGACGTTCACTCACACGTGATCACCAGCTCCTACTATATAAACGCAGGACAAAAGTTGTGTGTCCGAAACTTGACATTTAAGTTAGTTTTTTAAGACACACAAAGTTATGAAAAACCTTCATTTTAAAGACTGCTTCTGGGTGAGTTGGATGCGCTTTATTCTCATGTTGGATGTTTACTTCTGTTTAATGTCACTCGTATTATATTTATCTTTTTTTTTCGGTAGTTTTAATAATAATAATAAAAAAGATAACTTGGCGCCAATTTTGCTGTCGATTTGATTCACTTTTATTCTTCCAACATTTGTAAAACTTTATTTATTTACAGAAGTTTACAAGAAAAAAAATACATACAGTACAAAACACGTTTTAAAACTATAATTAATAAATACAAATAATGATAGCAAAAATAAATATTAACGTAAAATAAACACAAAAATAAATAAATGACGAATATATTAACGATAATTAACATAAGTGAAGAAGAATATTTTTAATAAATAGTCGTACATTGTCCTCAAAGTCTCGTCTTTTTCAACCAGGTAAACAAATGAAAGTGTGTAATCATAAGGTGTGAAATCATAGGGTGTCACTGAGAAAAGGTGTTTAAGTCTTTGGTGCAACGATGATGATGATGATGATGATGATGATGATGATGATGATGAAATGTGTTTGTGTTGGACTCCCAGAGCTCAGACCTGATCTGCACCGGCGGCTATGACGTCATAGTCCAGTACCTGAACGACGGGAGGAGGACCTGCAAGGAGGTGGAGGACTTCATCAAAGCCAGGTAATGATGGCCTTGAGTATGTGATGATAGTAGATACACAAGTCTGGACTCTAGAAATGTATGTTTGCGTGTTTATCACTTGGGTTTGTCCCAGTGGTGATAGTATTATTGTGTATATATACGGAAACTCTTTAGAATCGTCTTTAGAAAACTGAGGAACAACTTCTTATGTTTGGTATAAGTTGAAGTTTGGTTCATTTGCAAGATTCTAGTTTGTTTTAACACATTAAAGTTTGAAATTTGAAGCAATTATTTGTCATAAGAAATACTTTTGTTCCTGTTGGAGTCTTATAGTCCAACTAAAGTGTTTGTGTGTGTTGTTGTGATGTGTGACTCTATTGTATCATCAGTGTGTGTGTGTTGTTGTGATGTGTGACTCTATTGTATCATCAGTGTGTGTGTGTTGTTGTGATGTTTGACTCTATTGTATCATCAGTGTGTGTGTGTTGTTGTGATGTGTGACTCTATTGTATCATCAGTGTGTGTGTGTTGTTGTGATGTGTGACTCTATTGTATCATCAGTGTGTGTGTGTGTTGTGATGTGTGACTCTATTGTATCATCAGTGTGTGTGTGTTGTTGTGATGTGTGACTCTATTTTATCATCAGTGTGTGTGTGTTGTTGTGATGTGTGACTCTATTGTATCACCAGTGTGTGTGTTGTTGTGATGTGTGACTCTATTGTATCATCAGTGTGTGTGTGTTGTGATGTGTGACTCTATTGTATCATTAGTGTGTGTGTGTTGTTGTGATGTGTGACTCTACTGTATCATCAGTGTGTGTGTGTTGTTGTGATGTGTGACTCTATTGTATCATCAGTGTGTGTGTGTTGTTGTGATGTGTGACTCTATTGTATCATCAGTGTGTGTTGTTGTGATGTGTGACTATATTGTATATCACGTTATTAAAACCGGACATCTCCACCTCCGAGGGACTCGTTGTATAAACAAAGCGGGGTGTGATTACAGCTGGAGGAGGAGTGAAGCCATTTTCACGTCATAATGGACTCTCGTAACCTCTCGTTCGTCCAGATTTCAGAGCAACTTTATAAAGTAATAAGTTAAAAACATGGTCATGATGAGGAACTAACTGTGTCTTGGAGAACATTTACTACATGTCAGGAGAGTTGAGTTTATCATTAGTTGACTTTATTGATTGAATATTTAACTGTCACAAAATTAAAAATACAAGTTTTTTAACTTGCTCTCTCTCCAGGTGCATCGTTTTCATTGTTTCACTCCAGCTATTGTGTTATTTTGGGATATACTCAGGACAGGATGTGAATACTTTGAGCTGCCGGCGGCAACAGTCATGGAAACGCTGTCACACTGTAGCTCCTCCCACAAAATTAACAGGTTTTAATGCGTAAACTTTACTTTTATTCACAGCAGCGAAGCACAGACTGGCCTTGAATCGAATGTGAAAAATAACATATTCCTGTCGAGTGTTTATTATTACTACGTGGCACCAGTAATGTTAATTAAAGTTCCATTGTAGTGATGTCATAGCGTCTCAAACCTACAAGAAATACACTAAAGTATTACGTATATAAGGGTTTAATCATTTTTGTGTTGCAATTAAACTTATGGCCGCTAGATGGCAGCAGTCACAACGTCCTCCGCAGCAGAAGAAACGATGAAATACCGCAAGATCCCGGCGATGACTGAGGACGAGAGGATACAGTGCTTTTACAGCAGATATTTGGACATATTTTGGTTTGAAAACAAATGAAAGTAGTTACGACTTCGTCAAGAGTCATGTGGTCTGTAAATACTACAACACCAGAGTCAAGTACTGGACAATACTACACATATATACTTGTTACTACACTATCACAACACCAGAGTCATGTACTCGACAATACTACACATATATACTTGTTACTACAACACCAATGTACTCGACAATACTACACATATATCCTTGTTACTACACTATCACAACACCAGAGTCAAGTACTGGACAATACTACACATATATACTTGTTACTACACTATCACAACACCAGAGTCAAGTACTGGATAATACTACACATATATACTTGTTACTACACTATCCCAACACCAGAGTCAAGTACTGGATAATACTACACATATATACTTGTTACTACATTATCACAACACCAGAGTCATGTACTGGACAATACTACACATATATACTTGTTACTACACTATCACAACACCAGAGTCAAGTACTGGACAATACTACACATATATCCTTGTTACTACACTATCACAACACCAGAGTCATGTACTCGACAATACTACACATATATCCTTGATTTTATCATTACCTCCTGTGTCGTGATACGCATAGTATCACCAGAATACAAAGTTCTCATTCATACTATTTCCGTTTTGTGTCAATTCACTTTAAAGTTTCTGTAATTTATTGGTAAAAAAAAGAGGAAATTCCACTTGTATATATAGAGTATGATGATTAACATTAATGTACCAAATTATAATTATAACATTTTAATATAACACTTCTAAACCCATTCAGATTGAATAGATATTACTTTTTGATAGTGTGGTTGATTACTTATGAGTACAGTTGGTTCCTCTTCACAATAAACCTGGTTTAATTCATTCATAGTTTTTATGTTGTTTTTCATGTAAACAAACACTTTTCTTTTCTCTCAAAGATGTTTTTCGATTTTTATAAATGAAATACTTTTTCTGTATTTGTTGAAAAGTGAAGAGTTGACGACCCCTGACCTCGATCCTCTTAAGTCAACCTTATGTCTTTTTTTAATTGTGAATTAAATTTGTAAAACAAAAATCAAATAAAATCTAAGGTATAATCCTGATGTTGAAATACTTGTAACAATGTCGTTCGCGATGACTCTTAACTTATGCTGTTTAAAAGAGGAAGTTAATGTTCGCGGCTTTTTTATTACCAAATGATTTACAAAACCTTGTACTGCAACACAATGTGAACGGTTGAGAAGGAAAAGAGAAAGTACTTTTTTTTGTTTTACTTTAGTACCTACTATGTTGAATGTTGGAAAGGTTGATGTATAGTAAAAGCATTTTATCTCTTACTAAACATCAACTTAAAAACATGTAAAACACATTCACAGTTAATCATATACAAGTCTGGTTCCCTTTCTATTTGTGTATTCAAAGCAGTTGCAAACATAACTAAACTACTCCATGAATGGCTGAATGTTTGTTTTTAATTTATTTTTTAAGTAAATAAACAAGGTGCCAGTTGAAAGTTAAGCTGTAATGGATGTTGACATTTATTAAGACAATTTACACAAGAAAAAAAAACTTCAAAATCTTAATACAACACACTTCCTGTTAATAAATATTACGGCCTAGAGATTACATCAATTTTGTTAAGTTTTTTTTCACAATAATGTATCAATATTCAGAAGCCCTGTATCGATTTTTTTTTTTTTGCTTTCAGATTATATTCTGTTATTATCATAGTTTTAAAAAGTTTTTATGTATATGTTTAAAAAGTGTGTGTAAAAAAAGCAATTTGTTTTTTTTGGAAATTGACATTGCAAGTATTCCAGTGTTTCTTCCTTACGTGTTGCAACTAAACCCCCGGCCTCTAGATGGCAGCAGTCATTACTTCCTTCACAGCTAAAGGAAGATGGTGACGACTGAGGACAAGAGGATATAGATAGGATTTCACAATACCCCATTGAAATTCAACAGTACTGTATCAATTTTATTAATTAGAAATCTTATTTTACTTTATCATAGTCCTTTTATCGTTTATTTTTGAATAAACTACATATAAAACCAAATCATTCATTTTTCTTTTTACAATTAATATTCAAAGATTAATGGAATTTTTGCATTTTTGTGTCGCAATTCAACTTCCGGCCTCTAGTAGTCATTACGGCCTCCGCAGCTAAAAGAAACAATAAAATCTGATATCATGGCGATGACTGAGGTCGAGAGGATACAATTCAACCATATACCATCGTACACGTTTTTTCATAACAATGAAATTGAAATCCCACGAGATCCTGGCGATGACTGAGGACGAGAGGATACAGTGAGTCCAGCAGCTTTTAAAGAGGATGTTTGGACACATTTTAGTTTAAAACAAATGAAAGCAGTTACGACTTCATCAAGAGTCATGTGGTCTGTAAATACTACAACACTAGAGTCAAGTACCCGACACATACTTCATACTACAAATACATCCTTGTTCCAACAGTATCACAATGTATTGTATTATTGCCCTTGTATGATAAAACTTATTGTATTGCCAGATTTTCGCCATTTTTGTCTGCAAACTCGACCGGTAAAAAAGTTTTATTGTGTTTTGTGTTATTGCCTGATCTAGTTTCCACCCAAATACTTTATCATCCATTGTTTTCAACAGCTTGGATGTTGTTTTTTTCAGGGCTTCTATCGAGGAGAGATACGCCAAAGATCTTCTTGGTCTGTCAAAGAAAGTTTGTGGACACAACGAGATGAAGTAAGAAGAACCTTTTTCTGCATAAACATCATTTGAGTGGAAAGAAATATTCATGTTTCAAAACGAGGTCATTGTGTTTTAGTCCTACAGCATGATATAGGTTTAAATAAAATTAAAAAAACAATGAAAAAATTAGATTAGAATACAAATGTACACTATTTTCATATACACAGTATTTATATATACATATATATATATATATATATACACAGTTTACATGTCAAATGTATATCTAGTGGAGGCAAATATTAATCAACTTATGGATCGTAACTTTTGTTGAAGTTAATTATTTTGTTTAAGAATTAATTCAACAATCTTTTTCTCTTTTCGTTAAGCACGCTGAAAAGATCCCTGGACATGTTCAAATTGCGTAAGTTTCAATGTTTATTTCATGTGAAGTGTTAAAGGTCAACTCTTCAATTCAATTCAATTGAATTTTATTTAAAGTGTCTTATCATAACAAAGTTATCTCAAGACACTATACAGTTGAAATAAGACTACAGTTGATTAAGGAAAAATAGATCCCAGCAATTCAACAAAGAGCAAGAAACAAAACACTCCTTTTAGAAGGCAGAAACCTCGAGCGGAACCAGACTCATTGTTGACGGCCTGCCGCTTTGACCGGCTGGGAGGAAGGATGGGGGGGGTAGACAGATGGATAAGGAGAGGAGTGAGGGAGGATATAGTGAGAGAAAAGAGGAGAGTGTAGGGGAGTCCATGGGGGTGCTGGAGAGAACTCGGGACTCTTGTGAAAACTCCAACTCTCCTGACTCACATGTTTGAAATGTTGAAATCTTCCTCTCCAAGATGCAGTAAGTTCCTCATCAGGACCATGTTTTACACTTATTACTTTATAAAGTACCGTATTTTCCGCACTATTAGGTGCACAGGATTATAATGCGCACCTTTAATGAATGGCCTGAACTGTTAACTACATAAATAGTTAGCACTGGATTATAAGGCGCATAGAATAAAAGATACAGTCAAACGTTTGACTGGGGTTGTGTTATGCAACCACTAGATAAAGCTGTGCTAAAGGGAACGTCAACAAAACAGTCAGATAAAGTCAAACTTTAACTTTTGAGACTGGTGTTGTGAGCAGACAAATGTTGAGCGAGCAGCAGTGAAGTTGAGCACGTGTATGACGGCTAGAGCGCGCGTGTATGACATGTTGAACGCACGTGTACGACTGGTCGAGCGCAAAAAAAATGTTTTGAGTGTACAAAAACCAAGACACACTCGCTCAAAGCGGTGGCAGTAATCTTACTCCATAGCCGTCGGCCATGACGCGACGTGCGTCGTTAATCCCAACCGAGACGCAATGACGTAATCCCGCCCACGCTTTGCTGGAATAGGAGTTTTTTGAATGGAGACAGAACCCTCTAGTGGTTTATATACTGGAACTGCATGTAACCGGTTACATGACGGTTACAAGACTCGACTACACGTGTAGAAAACATAGTAAATATCGACTACCCTAGTATCTGATCCAGTGACTAGATTCATGTTCTGACTGAATCGTTTTATATAAATAAAGAGTTCATTAAAAAATATATTTAGAAAGAATGAATTCTCCATGTTTGCTCTCCAGAGATGGAACATGTGAGTCTCTCTCACATCCAACTGGCCCAGAACATGCGAGAGGAGGCCAAGAAACTGGAGGAGTTCAGGGAGAAACAAAAGGAATGCAGGAAAAAGGTCAGAAACGTCTTTTTTTTTTCTTACAGAGTAATACGACATTGTTTCTATAAGAGCTTTGAACGTTTGATTCCAGATCGAGCAGCACATGGATTTACTGCACAAACTCAAGTTGTCTCACAGCAAGAAAACCTTGGATGTAAGTAGACGAACGTTCACCATCATATCGTCTTTGAGAAATAACTGCTATAACCGTTATATTTGGTGCAATTCTGTGAAATAGATCACGTTTTTTTTCCTCAAAATTTGAGATTATAAAAGTAATTTTAAACATGTTTTATGAGCAAGTCTACAGCGCAAAATTGACTCACACCTTTGCCCAAAAATCATGCAGCAACTGAGAATTTTATCTTATATTTAGTTTTATTATGCACAAGTTCAACTCGGTTTTTGATTTAGGCCAGTTGTCCTCTGCTTTTGTAATAATTAAAAAAAAGTGTTTTTACATCACATTATATATAATTTTAAATTAAATAATATACAATAGTTTGAACTTATTAGTTACTTTTATTCCTTTTTTTTCATGTTTAACCATTATATTTATGCTTTACAATTCTTCATTTTGGTCTTGATGGCCCCTGACAACCGTCTCTGTATACAATGTGGCCCCTGAGGAAATATATATATATATATAATATATATACCACCGCTCTAACTGGAGTCAAAAGACAAGTCAAAAGTCATTTGTTACCGAAGATAAAATTCTAGAATTCTTCAAAACACACCTGAGGCAGGAAAAACGGTGTCTCTTGACGTGCAACAGTGTTTCTACTTTCAGTCTCTTCTAGACGACTGACCTCGTCTTATCTGGTCGTCAAACTTAATCACACAAGGGGCCAAAAACAATTTCACAGTCCAGTTGTGTGACAAATGTATTTGTTCTCCACTGTGACAGGAAGTATGATGAGTTTGATCACGAAATTGTCCGTCTTTGTCGTGTTTTATCTTGGTTTTCTCCAAATACTTTTCTTCAACCTGTTATGGTTAATTCTCTTTGTAATTGTGTACATCAATAATATCTGTTCTATATTTTTTTACTAGAAACTGGTCCCTTTAAAAACACAACATTTTATTACATCATTATATGTGTATACAACATACCCATCATTGAAGAAAAACAACAATTAAAATAATAAAATTATATATATATACAAGTATATATATATATATATATATATATATATATATATATATATATATATATAAAAAATGCATGAATGTACATTTGCAATATTGATGAGGTTACAGTCTTCTCTGTTCCCCTATAAAAAACATGTTCTACATTTTCTATTAAAATCTCCTTTCAAACTTTGTTACTGATCCTTTTTCTTCAGATATTTCAGGAACAGATTTGATATTTTTCACATTTGTCCTTCAACATATATGTTTTATTATTATTACTTATTTATTTTTAATTTCAATGTTAAATGTTGAGTCAGTCCTGGCAGCCCTTGAGCAAGGCTTGGTTCCGGTCACAGTCTTCTATGTCACAGCTATACTTTATTTATTTTTTAAACACAATTTCAAGGAATGATCCTGAATATATTTGTGGTTTACTGGGTAAATACCAAATACACAACATTTAGCTTCATCATGGTTAATGACATTTTCTCAATGTCTACCAGACAGATTTTTTCCACTTTTCACACATTTACAAGTGTTATGTATTTTCACCATCTGGCATCAAGTTTATTTCTCACAGATTTCTGTTGATATTTCCTCTTGCAAGTCTGCGTTTCACGCTTTTAGTTTAGACTCTGATGACTTTAGGGAAAAACAATTGTGGGTATTATTTATGAAATGATTAAATGGATATTTATCTAATATTTTCTCTTGAACGGACAACGCAGTTTTCTTCATTTCCCATTAATTGGCTCTAATTTAGTTTCCTTTCTGGTAGGACTGAGTCAAGAAACAAAAGAAGTCTTAGTATTTCAGGATATATGTTTGTAGTTATAGGGTTTAAAATTAGATTTATTCTTTTTTTTTGCTATAATTTGTACAAAACTACTCTGAGGCTCATGAACTCTTCAGTAAAAGGAGCAAAGATCAAGAACTCTTTACCTACTGAACTAGTGCTAATCTCTTGAAATTATCAACAAGTTATTGATGACATAAATTTAACTATCATAAACAACACCATACATAACATCATTAAGTAATGATTTCAAGATGAATTGATACAAAACGTTTTCCAATGAAACTGATATAAATAATAATTACACAATATTTTTTTCTTGATTCTTTTCAATCTCTAAAAAAAATCTAATTTTGACAAGTTTATTATTGTTCGATTTTAGTCAAAAATGTTAGGTTGTATATTTGTATATGTAATGTATAAGTATATGTTTGTTAATATATTAACTATGACATTTACAAGACAAGAGACTGTTTTACTGATTTCTTAAAAAAGTGTTTTACTGAAACTAATGTAAAAAAAAGTTGAAATAAACTACTATATTTCCAGTTTCTTCTGATGTAGTATTTCACCTGTATTTGTTAAATGAATATTTCTAAAGTAATTTTCAAGTACTCAAACGGAGTAGATGAAACTTCTCACTCTATTAACCAAATTAACCGACCTCGGTTCATGGAGTTTCTTCCGACCAGAGTAATCAGAATCAGAATCAGAATCAGAAAACCTTTATTAGTCCCGCGAGGGAGTAAGAGGAAGATAAAAGAAAGAGAGAAGTTGTCCGTAGAACTAGACCTCGTCTTATCTTCTCATGGAAGGTTTTATTAAACCACTACATGAATCGCCATTTTATTACTGTATTTTTGTTTTAGATGATATTGAAAATGTTTTTTTTTTAATAAGATATAAGAAAATGAGTAGAAGAACAAACTGTGACCAGTTGCTCTATTTGTATATTTTGCATTTTAAGGAAACGCCAGAAACTTCCCTTTTCGTTTTTAACTAAAGGTCTGTTGTGATCCACAGAAGCGAAGAGGAAGAACTGTGACATAAAACTGTCATTTCGTTTAGAGGATTACAAGCCAAAAGATCAAATATTTGACTTGTAAAGTGTCTTTCTCAGACCTTGGGTCACAAAGCACTTAAACAACAGAGCAATACACATTTAAAAATACAAACAAATGAAGAAACTTTAAAAGTTCAAGACAACACTCATCAATGGACGCTATTATTGTTGTTAACATTACAAATTCTGACATTTAAAAAACACATTGAACTAGAAAGAGTGCATTTCCACAAGAAAATGCAGTGTGAATGCTGGCCCTGCTGTGCCAGTAGTAGTATTAGAAGTAGTTGTTAAAGTATTGGTGGAATTAGTAGTTAAAGTAGAAGAAGTGGAATAAGATGTAAATGTGGAAGTAGTAGAAAAGTAAATGTAGTAGTAGAAGTAGTAGTAAAAGTAAT
>JACEEU010000685.1:30186207-30283707 GCA_016630915.1 Callionymus lyra | reverse complement strand
ATATAAGTATATATAAGTAATAGTAACAAATATTAGTTTTCTCATCTTTAATATGTTCGAAGTGTGTTTTAATGTAATGTTTTTGTATTGTTTCATCATTTTTGTGAACTGCTGTGACAACTAAAAACTTCCCCCAATGTGAAAAGAACATTATCTCTTATCTTATCTTAAAACAGAACTTGTTACGATCGTAATTCAGTCTTAATTAATCGCCTCATTTAAACACCTTAACTTCTATTAATTATCTATAAAACGACAAATAAAATGAGTTAAAACCAGTCGAGAGAAACCAAATCTGAAGGACTTTTCATGTTTATTTCACAACAAAAAAAAAGGAAAAGTGAAAGATTTAAAAGTTGCACGAATAGATTTAAATTCCTGCTGTGACTTGATGAGTTTATAGTGTTTTAATGTATATCGTGTCGGATTGTTCAGGAAAGAACCTCCAGCAGTCGCCGACAGCAGCTCTAAAGGTTGGTCCAGTTGTGGCTCCTGTGGTTTGGATCTGGACTCTTGAGTCTCTTCCCTTCTTTCAGACGACGAGATCTACGCCACGGTGCAGGAGCCGGCCTACAGCATGATCCAGTTCTAGCAGAACCACCTGTGACTTACCGGACTGGGTCTAGAATATATGGAGGAACTCTCTTCTCGTCTTATTTAAGACGGTTTGACCTTCAAAGTCACCTCCAGAACCTTAAAGTACCATTTAGAGGATCTTCCCGTCTGTCACTTCGCGTCGCTTTCTTCCCCCGTTTATGAACGAAATAATCAAAATAGTGGCAATTAAATTTTCAGCGTAATTTAAACAACATTTTTAACAACATGTATTTGAAATGATTGGATGTGAGGCTTCAACGTATGACGATAAATGACTTATGTATAAATAAATGTCTAAACGTATAAATACTTAACAAAGGTACAAATAAATATATAAATAAATGTATAAATAAATGTGTAAACGTATAAATACGTAACAAAGGTACAGATAAATATATAAATAAATGTCTAAATAAGCAACAAAAGGTATAAATAAATATATAAATAAATGAATAAATAAGTAACAAAAGGTATACAAAAATATGTAAATAAATGCATAAATAAATGTATAAATAAGTAACAGAAGGTATCAATAAATATATAAATAAATGTATTAATAAATGTATAAATAAGTAACAAAAGGTATAAATAAATATATTAATAAATGTATAAATAAATGTATAAATACGTAACAAAACGTATAAATACGTAACAAAATGTATTAATACGTAACAACATTTATAAATACGTAACAAAATGTATATATGTATAAAAAATGTTTGGATAATTATCAATATGGAAAAAATAAATAAATAACTGCAGATTTAATTTTTGTCAAAGAATGGATCTATTTTACGTATAAATACACATTTTGTCATTTTATACATTTTGACATTTATTTATACAAGTTGTCTTCTATTTATTTGGGTATTTATACATTTTGACATTTCGTTGTGCGTATGCAAATTAGGTGGGCGGGTCGAACATCCGTCTAAGGCAGTGATTGGTTGCAGCCTTGGATCAACTACCACTGCCTTCAGAGCTTCACATGTTCATCACATCTTTGCTTCACGGCTAACTTTGGAGAATCCTGGGAAGATGGACTGTGTCCATGTTATTGCTAGATGTGTGTTTATACGTAAAATAGCTTCATTCTTTGACAAAAATTAAATCAGAAGTTATTTATTTATTTTGACATATTTATATTCATCCAAATATTTATATACAAGTCATTTATCGTCGTTCATGTCAACGATCCTCTCAGTAACGGTGACCTGGACGGCTACTGTGATGCTTTGCCGCCCAGCCAACCAATCACAGCTGTCCATCACTTTTGCCAACATAGACTAATACAGTATTGAAGCGACTGAATCGGGCATCACTAAAAAAAGAGTGTGAAGAAAGGCATCATGGGAGTTCATTGTTTTTTGCCGGCATTAGCATGGTTGTGTTGTAGTTTCATGTGGTCAATAAAAATCCTGTTTGTAATACTTTTAACAAGTTGATGATGTTTCTGACAGTTTGGGGAAAATATTTAAATATTTAGAGAATAAAAAATAGTAAAAAAACGCAGAACCGACTCGATTTTTGACGAGTTTCTCTTACGTGACGATCTGACATTTTTGGTTGTTTTTGGAAACTGTTTCTAAAATATCAAATGATTCTGTCGCAGAACTTTATTTTGGTGATGATTAAATTCCTTTTTTTATTTCCAGTCTTCTGTAAATTCATTATTTTAAAAAATGCACCATTAGGTGAAACTGACTCAAAAACACATAATATTTAAGGATTTTACTCAAAACGTTTCTGTGTTGAAGGTCAGAGAAGATTGACGTAAAAACACGTTTCTATAAAGTTCAACACAAACATTAACCTGATAAATATACTTTTCCTGTACATTTTCCTCACCATCATATATATATATATACATGTAAAAAACAACACACTAATAGTAAGTTAAGGTTATTTTCAAAACTTTAATCTAATCCCTTAATCATGAATAATAATGTTTATTATGATCCTCGTTTCATCCAAAATGAAAACATATTTTAATTCTACTCTTATATACGTCGTACAGAATAAACTCAATTATTAAAAAACTAAAAACCTGTCGTCAGAACAATAGATACTTTCTACCAGATTATCACAAATATACTGCAAAGAAAAATACGTATTTAAAAAACTAGTATTACTAAACTAACGAACTCATTATAAAAATAACTAATATTAACAAAAAACTGTCAAATTAAAATGTCAGGAGCGGGACTCGAACCGGCGAAGTTTCACCTCCTTAAACTTAAACTTCTAAAAACTGTAAACAACCTTTAAATAATTTTAACCATTAAGTCTAAAAATCATGATGTTCATCCCATTAATACCTAAGTAACGAGTTCTAAAAACATAAGAATTGTTCAATGTTGAAGATTAAAACTATGTTAATTTAAAACTAAAATAAATAAAATATAAACAGATAATTAAAGCCAATTCAGTGGGAGGGCGGCGCCGCAGCGCCCCCTATCGATGAACCGCCACTGAATCGTCAACACTAAAGTCAACAAGAAACTTCTTCAAAAACACTGACTTTGACGTTTTTTTCCCGATTGAGTCGTCGACACGAAACCAGATCGAGTTAAAATTACACGTTTTATTGTCATTTGAAAACATTTTCACTTTTGATCGTCGAAAGTTTCTCCGAGTATAAATCAGTGTCATCGGAATATTACAATCTTTGGATTTAACATTTAAACATTTTTAAAAAATAATTCAAACATTGAAACATTTTTTTTCCTTTAAATTATTCACTTTTTAATTCAATTATTTAAAAGAAAAAAAACGTTATTTTTCAATGTTTTAATTATTTAAAAAAAAAAAAAAAAACTTTAAATAATTGAATTAAAAAGTGAATATTTTCAAAGTAAATGCATTTTGTCTCCATATATTTTAATATTTAATTTACAATAATTAAAAAATATTTTTTCTAAATTCGATATTATATCAATATTTAATTTGTAACTTTTTTAATGTAATATATTTTATTATATATATATTTTAAATATTTTATTGGTATATTGCGTTTAAAAAGGCTACAAATTATATATATATATATAAAATTTAGAAAGTTTACATTTAAACTAATATAATTATAGTATTAATTTATATGTGTAAAAAAACTACTTTATTTTGAAATATATTTAAATTATTTGAATCAATTATATAAAAAAAATCAATTTATAAATTATTGAGTTTAATTTTTCAAAAGAATTGATTAATTAAATGATTAAAAAAACATAAACATTTAAATAAAAAAACTTTAATATATTCAAATGCTACATCAAACGATGAAATATCCCGATGACACTGAGATACAGGAGGTGCTCTGATGAAGTACTTTGATGAAGTACTTTGATGAAGTACTTTGACAAAGTACTTTGACGAGGATCAATAAAGTTCCTCAGCCTCTGCTCTCAGACCTGATCAGCTCCAGGATGGTTTGAATCGTCTTCTCGTCTGAAAACATGAAACAAACGTTGAGACAAATAAATAAATAAATAAACAAACAATAAACAAGAGTTTCTCACCTTCGACGTTCATGCGAGGATTCTGTAGTTTCTTCTCCAGCAGTGAGTCCATGAGTTTCCTCAAGTGTTTGAAGATCACGCCGATCCTCACCGGAGCCTTCAGACACATTATTACTAGTTAGTTATAGTTACTTATTGATCCTCACCGGAGCCTTCAGACACATTATTACTAGTTAGTTATAGTTAGTTATTGATCCTCACCGGAGCCTTCAGACACATTATTACTAGTTAGTTATAGTTACTTATTGATCCTCACCGGAGCCTTCAGACACATTATTACTAGTTAGTTATAGTTACTTATTGATCCTCACCGGAGCCTTCAGACACATTATTACTAGTTAGTTATAGTTACTTATTGATCCTCACCGGAGCCTTCAGACACATTATTACTAGTTAGTTATAGTTACTTATTGATCCTCACCGGAGCCTTCAGACACATTATTACTAGTTAGTTATAGTTAGTTATTGATCCTCACCGGAGCCTTCAGACACATTATTACTAGTTAGTTATAGTTACTTATTGATCCTCACCGGAGCCTTCAGACACATTATTACTAGTTAGTTATAGTTACTTATTGATCCTCACCGGAGCCTTCAGACACATTATTACTAGTTAGTTATAGTTACTTATTATTGATCCTCACTCGGAGCCTTCAGACACATTATTACTAGTTAGTTATAGTTACTTATTGATCCTCACCGGAGCCTTCAGACACATTATTACTAGTTAGTTATAGTTACTTATTGATCCTCACCGGAGCCTTCAGACACATTATTACTAGTTAGTTATAGTTAGTTATTGATCCTCACCGGAGCCTTCAGACACATTATTACTAGTTAGTTATAGTTACTTATTGATCCTCACCGGAGCCTTCAGACACATTATTACTAGTTAGTTATAGTTACTTATTGATCCTCACCGGAGCCTTCAGACACATTATTACTAGTTAGTTATAGTTATTTATTGATCCTCACTGGAGCCTTCAGACACATTATTACTAGTTAGTTATAGTTACTTATTGATCCTCACCGGAGCCTTCAGACACATTATTACTAGTTAGTTATAGTTACTTATTGATCCTCACCGGAGCCTTCAGACACATTATTACTAGTTAGTTATAGTTAGTTATTGATCCTCACCGGAGCCTTCAGACACATTATTACTAGTTAGTTATAGTTACTTATTGATCCTCACCGGAGCCTTCAGACACATTATTACTAGTTAGTTATAGTTACTTATTGATCCTCACCGGAGCCTTCAGACACATTATTACTAGTTAGTTATAGTTACTTATTGATCCTCACCGGAGCCTTCAGACACATTATTACTAGTTAGTTATAGTTACTTATTGATCCTCACCGGAGCCTTCAGACACACGGTTATTACTAGTTAGTTATAGTTAGTTATTGATCCTCACGGGAGCCTTCAGACACACGGTTATTACTAGTTAGTTATAGTTAGTTATTGATCCTCACGGGAGCCTTCGAGACACATTATTACTAGTTAGTTATAGTTAGTTTTTGATCCTCACAGGAGCCTTCGAGACACATTATTACTAGTTAGTTATAGTTAGTTTTTGATCCTCACAGGAGCCTTCCAGACACACGGTTATTACTAGTTAGTTATAGTTAGTTATTGATCCTCACGGGAGCCTTCGAGACACACGGTTATTACTAGTTAGTTATAGTTAGTTTTTGATCCTCACCGGAGCCTTGGAGACACACGGTTATTACTAGTTAGTTATAGATCCTCACCGGAGCCTTCGAGACACACGGTTATTACTAGTTAGTTATAGTTAGTTATTGATCCTCACTGGAGCCTCCAGACACACGGTTATTACTAGTTAGTTATAGTTAGTTATTGATCCTCACTGGAGCCTCCAGACACACGGTTATTACTAGTTAGTTAGTTATTGATCCTCAGTATATAGTTTTATTGATCCTCACCGGAGCCTTCGAGACACACGGTTATTACTAGTTAGTTATAGTTAGTTATTGATCCTCACCGGAGCCTCCAGACACACGGTTATTACTAGTTAGTTATTACAGGATTGAACACAATTACACTTTTGAACATTTTTTATTCTATATTAGGTATTCAAATATTTATTTAAAAATCGTACCTGTTGAATGAATCTAACATTTAAAATGTAGAAATTTTGAGGGTTTTGGGATTTTTTAGGCATTTGATTATTTTACTGAATAATAATATTAATTATGTTTTATATTGAAAAGGTTGAATGTGTTTTTTTTTGTTTTTTAAATGAATGAAAAAAAAATATAATAATAATGTATTCATTTAGAAAATATTCCACGTTAAAAAAATCCTCTTTTCATTTAAAACGACTGCAACCTTTCAATGTACAAATGATTCAATTCAATTATTAAATTAAATAAAATCCATTTTCTAAGAGAATTCATTTTATTTTACACGTAGAGTTTGATTTTCTTGTTCCAATAAGTCAAAAATGTATTTTCTTAATTCTATATTTTTTTGATTAATAGTCGTTTAAATTCAATATAAACATGTTGGTATAAAAGATTCTCCAGACATGACCAACAGATCACAGAGATACTGATCAAACTTATCAGCCAATCATGTGTCATTTAAACCAACATTTGTTATATACATTTTAAAAGTTAGACATTTAAAAAATTTATAATTTAGAAAATTTATTTTTAAATTCATACTTTTTTTTTTAATTCCATCTATAAAAAATATTAAAATTTTGAAAATATTTAAAACATTTTATTAAATATTCCCTAAAAACAAATTCAACCTTTTTGTAAAAATGACTGAAGAAGTTCAACAAAATATTCAATGCTTGAAAAAAACCTAAAAAACACAAAAAACATTTCAATATAAAATATAAAATTCAATCAATTTTCTAAAGACACTGATTTTCTTCCACATGATCATGTGACTCTTGTTTATTTAACAACTAAACCTGCTAACTAGTTAAACTAGTTAAACGTGAAAGTGATACATCGAACTGGTGCTCAGAGAAAGAAAAGAAAAGAAAAGAAAAGAAAGAGAAATAAAGTGAAGACTCGCCTGGAAGTGAATCCATCCGTCCAGAGTGATGAGTCGCTCGCGGTGCTGGATGTCGATGTCTCCGCCAAAGAGCATCATGGGAAAAGGCGATATGAGGGTCGTGTCCCGGAGGTAGATCTTAGTGTATTTGACCTTCAAGGACAAAACACCAGCGATTAAAATACCACGAGTACAAGTACCTGATGAATGAAGTACTTGAAGGAACTTAACATTTCAAATGTAGGAAGATTTTATTAAAATGTTATTAGCATTTATTATTTTACTGAATAATACGTTTTTTTTATATTGAAAAGGTTGAATTTTGTTGTTTTTTTGTAATTTTATAATAAAAAAATATATGAATAATTCAAAATTCATTAATTTTGAATAAAATCTACTTTTAAAAATTCAGCTTTTCATTCAAAAAGACCGCAAACCTTTAATTCAATTATTCAACAAAACAAACATCTATGCTATTAAAAAAAAGAACAAAATTTCAATTAAAATAATCCAAAATTGCTAATTCGAGAAATTAAATTAATAATTAAATTAAAATGTTTTTTTTTGAAGCATTAAATTATATTTTTGGAATATTTAAAATTCAACAATTTCCAAATTAAAAGAAGATTTTTTTTTAATGACTGAATTAAGAAAATCAAGTTTTTTCGACTAAAATTTAAAAAAATCTTTAAATAATTGAATTAAAAAGTGAATATTTTCAAAGTAAATGCATTTTGTCTCCATATATTTTAATATTTAATTTACAATAATTCAAAAATATTTGTTCTAAATTCGATATTATATCAATATTTAATGTGTAACTTTTTTAATGTAATATATTTTATTATATATATATTTTAAATATTTTATTGGTGTATTGCGTTTAAAAGGCTACAAATTATATATATATATATATAAAATTTACATTTAAACTAATATAATTATAGTATTAATTTATACGTGTAAAAAAAACAACTTTATTTTGAAATATATTTAAATCAATTATATATATAAAAAAATCAATTTATAGATTTTTCGAAAGAAAATTAATTAAATGATTAAAAAAACATAAACATTTAAATAAAAAAACTTTAATATATTCAAATGCTACATCAAACGATGAAATATCCCGATGACACTGAGATACAGGAAGTGCTCTGATGAAGTACTTTGACAAGGATCAATAAAGTTCCTCAGACCTGATCAGCTCCAGGATGGTTTGAATCGTCTTCCTGTATTTTATTTTTTACACGTAGAGTTTGTCACTTAAAACAAATTCATTCATTTTTAATTCACAATTTATTATAATAACGTTGGTATAAAGTGACACAATCAATACAATATATTGAATTTAAAAGGCTACGAATAATAAAAAATATACAAAAATCGAGAAAATGTACTTTTTAAATTATTGGAATAAATAAAATAATTTATACAATTAAAAAATAAAACTTTTAGAAAATATATACTGTATATATTTTAAAAATAAAATAATTAAATAAAAACTAAGTTTATTTTTTATTAAAAATCAAAGTCATGCTAACACGCTAACATAGACGAGGTGTTCAGGGACACGCGTACCTTCTCCTGGTAGAGCAGCCAGCCGTGGGTCTGCAGGTTGCGGTTCACGGACGACGGGTGGACCTGAGCTCGGCCCTGAGGCGTCTCCACCGTGCAGACCAGCTTCTCCAGGACGTCCACGGACTTGGTGCACAGAACCCGAGCCACGCTGTCGTAGAGTCCGGCCGTCAGCGCCGCGTTCAGGACCGACATCAGCGGCTTGGACAGGACCGCCGTCTGGGTCCTGGAGCGCGAGGAGCTGAAACCCACCTGCTCCATCATCTTCATCAGGTCTTGCTTGACGTCCTGCAGGGTCAGACCAGTTCAAGGACAGACACCAGACGAGACTTGATGGTTCTTCACCTCGATGGTCATCAGAGCCGTTCGGTTCAGGAAGTGTTTTCTACAGAAGCTCGATTCTGCCTTTTGACCCTCGATCCTCGAGTTCCTCCACCTGTGACGTCACAACACAGTTTTACTCCGTGAGGATCCTTAGTCAGGAGTAATACTACAGTCTTGAGGAGTAATACTATACAGCCCTGAGGAGTAATAATGCAGAGTCTTGAGGAGTAATACTGCAGAGTCTTGAGTATTAATACTACAGAGTCTTGAGTATTAATACTACAGAGCCCTGAGGAGTAATACTACAGAGTCTTGAGTATTAATACTACAGAGTCTTGAGTATTAATACTACAGAGCCCTGAGGAGTAATACTACAGAGTCTTGAGTATTAATACTACAGAGTCTTGAGTATTAATACTACAGAGTCTTGGGGAGTAATACTACGGAGCCCTGAGGAGTAATACTACAGAGTCTTGAGTATTAATACTACAGAGTCTTGAGTATTAATACTACAGAGTCTTGAGGAGTAATACTACAGATTCTTGAGTATTAATACTACAGAGTCTTGAGTATTAATACTACAGAGCCCTGAGGAGTAATACTACAGAGTCTTGAGTATTAATACTACAGAGTCTTGAGGATTAATACTACAGAGCCCTGAGGAGTAATACTAGGAAGACTTGGGCTAATACTTACTGTGACTCATAAAGTAATACTGAAGAGACACAAGGAGTAATAATACGGAGACTCATGGAGTAATCATTAAGTAATACTATATTAAGTAATACTCATTAAGTAATACTAAAGAGACTTGTGGAGAACTGCTACAGAGTTTATAGTATGCAGACTCATGGAGTAATACTATAGAGACTCGCGGAGCAATACTACAAAGACTTGTGGAGTAATACTATGAAGACTCACGGAGTAATACTACAAAGACTTGTGGAGTAATACTACGAAGGCTCATGGAGTAATACTAAGAAGACTCACACAGTTATACTATGAAGACTCGCTGAGTAATACTACAAAGGCTCGCAGAGTTATATTATTAAGACTTGTGGAGTAATACTACGAAGACTGGTGGAGTACTACTACAAAGACTTGTTGAGTAATACTTACTACCGAGTTTACCAAAGTCGTACTTAAACATTTTGACAGAATGTGTAACGCATCCAATCGGTTCAAGTACAAACAGAATGAATACATGATAAATACACAAGAATACAGTACACATGGATACTCACCCCACATAGGCAGAGTAGATGGTCAGGTGGTCAGAGTTAGCGACGGCCAGAGCAGCTTTAGCCAGATTAGCTTCTTCCTTCCGGTTCATGGGCGTCGAGAACGGCGACTTCTCGGTGATGGCGGCTGCGATGGTGGCCTGAGAAACACCAGCTCAGCGTCAGCCACACGAACGTAAGTAATAAGTAATAATACTAAGTAATAATACTAGAGACGCACGATGGGCTCCAGGCAGCCCAGGATGGCGCCGTAGATCAGCATCTTGCCGATCTTCACGTTGACGGGCAGGCAGGCCAGGTGGTGACCCAGGGCGGTGAGGAGGTGCTGGCTGGGGTGACACGCCCCGATCCTCCTCAGCAGGCTCACAGCGTTACTCACCGACTGAGGCTGAGGAGGATCCAGAGCTCGAGCCAGGAAGTCTTCAGGAGAACCGTACTGACATTTCTGGAGAGAAATAATGTTGCTACGGTTATGATGTTTGATATGGGAGTAGATCAGTGACTTCGGAATATTGAACGTTAAATTCAATGTTGAATTTTGTATTAATTTATATATATATATATATATATATATATATATATATATATATGTGAGTGTAGCCGAAGTGGGGAACCATACGGAGTAATACTACATCTTTGTAGTAAGATGTATAGACTGTGTTTTACTCCTTGAGGAGTAATACTACAAAGACTTGCGGAGAAATACTAATATGAAGTAATAATAATAAAAATAACAGAGTTGGATATATTAATGTCAATTATTTTATTATTCAATATATTTTTACTTCCACCCTCTTAAGTACGACATAAAAATGTTGGTACGAGTATCAAATATAGTATTTAATAATATGTATTTTTGTTCTATTTTAATAATACAATATATATATATATAATAATACAAAAACAAATTAAACTTTAAATATACAAATAACATACTTATAAAAAGATATTCAAGCTTTTTGATTATTTAAAAAATTAAATGAAATGTTAAACTATTCAACATTCTGAAGTCACTGATATACTTTAGTTTTCTGCTGAATAAACATTTTGACTGTATTTATAAATGTATTTTTACCATAATATGAAGACACAATTCTTCCAGCGGCACACGAAGAATCTCTGGAATGGAGTATTCCATGAAGGCATCGAACCTGAGGATGAATGAAGATGAAATAATGAAACAAAGGTGGATTTAACTGCATCGCACACGTTTTTTCATAACAATGAAATCCTGCGAGATCGCAGTGACGACTGAGGACAAGAGGATACAGTGAGTCCAGCAGCTTTTAAAGCTGATGTTTGGACATATTTTGGTTTGAAAATAAATGAAAGCAGTTACGACTTTGTCAAGAGTCATGTGGTCTGTAAATACTACAACACCAGAGTCAAGTACTGGACAATACTACACGTATATACTTGTTACTACACTATCACAACACCAGAGTCAAGTACTGGACAATACTACACATATATACTTGTTACTACACTATCACAACACCAGTCAAGTACTGGACAATACTACACATATATACTTGTTACTACACTATCACAACACCAGAGTCAAGTACTGGACAATACTACACATATATACTTGTTACTACACTATCACAACACCAGTCAAGTACTGGACAATACTACACATATATCCTTGTTACTACACTATCTCAACGCCAGTCAAGTACTGGACAATATTACACATATATACTTGTAACTACACCATCTCAACGCCAGTCAAGTACTGGACAATACTACACATATATCCTTGTTACTACACTATCACAACACCAGTCAAGGACTGGACAATACTACACATATATACTTGTTACTACACTATCACAACACCAGAGTCAAGTACTGGACAATACTACACATATATACTTGTTACTACACTATCTCAACGCCAGTCAAGTACTGGACAATATTACACATATATACTTGTTACTACACTATCACAACACCAGAGTCAAGTAGTGGACGATACTACACATATATACTTGTTACTACACTATCACAATATATCGTATCGTTGACCCTGTATCGTGATACTCATCATATGAACAGATTCTTGACCAAAATAAATAGAGGATCAAACGTTAAAACGATTCAAACCTGAATTTAGGGTAAAGTCTGAAGCAGAAGCCGCTGCGAACCCGTCCTGCCCTTCCCTGCCTCTGGAGGGCGCTGGCTTTGGACACAAACGTCTCCACCAAGGAGCTCATTTGGCTGCTCTCGTGGTACCTGAACGCAACACGGGGTGGTTTGAGATGTTTCTTTGATATGCGAGCCGTGAGGTCACTCATGTTTTACTTGTTTTCCTTGGTCTTCCCGGTGTCGATGACGAACACGACGTCAGGAATAGTGACGCCTGTTTCAGCGATGTTGGTCGACAAGACGATCTGAAGAAACAAGTTTTAAACATTTGAATTAACCTTCGTTGACAGATATTCATCAAAAACTACATTTTTGATTAAATTCATCTACTTTATTCATCTAAATGATCAATAAACATCTTTTAAAGATGTGGAAAAGAACAGTTTTTCTACAACAGTGGCGTCAAACTTTATCCGCCAAAATTTTTGTAGTCGAGGTCATCGTTTAAACCAGTATTTTAATTAAAATGTTGTTTTTTAGGCATTTAATTTTTTTTTATTTTTGATTGATTGATTATATGATTCATTTCTATATTGAAAGTTTGAATTTTTTTTATAAAAAAAATCTGATATTTAAATTCCAAGTCATACAAAAATTAAATATATTATTTTAATTGATAAGATTATTTTTTATTTATATTAGAATTACAATATTGAATGTGGATATAATGCTATTATATATATTTAAAAAAAAAATGATTTCAATAGTTTATTTATTTAATGGTTGAATTTATTTTTATTGAGTATTTGTTTTTTAGGCATCATATTCTTTTTAAAAATAATTAAATTGATCATTTTCTATATTAAGAGGTTTAAATAGTTTTATATTATAAATAATTTGTTTAATAAAAATGTTAATGTTGGTTCGAGAGAGTTCGATATATTAATTCCAATTATTTTATTCAATATTTTTTTATTTGCACCCTGTTTAATAAAAATGTTTGCACAAAATATAAAATATTTTATTTAAGACAAATATTTTGGAATTACAATATCTGTGTAAAAAAAGATATTTGAATTAAACTATTCAAAAGACAAAAACAAATTAAACTTTAAATTTACAAATAACATTAGTTAACTATACTTTAGAAAATATTCAAGCTTTTTATTCAGAAATTATTTTATTTAATTATTAAAAATAAAAAAAATCTAAATTTAATATATTATTTAAATGGATAGGAATTGAAGATGATTCAATAAATGTTTGATTAACTTTAGAATTACAATATCAAACTTTAAAGTGAAATATAGACTTATTTTTATTCAATCATTAAATGGAAAATTAATTAAATATTTCAATACACAAATATTTAATAAAAACCAAATAGAAATTATTATTATTACGTTATTGTTGAGGTTTTTTAAGTCTAATGTGGCAGCAGTACCTTCCTGACGCCAGCAGGGGGCACTGTGAAGGCTGCAGCCTGATCCTTGGACGAGAGAGTGGAGTGAAGAGCAACAACTCTGTACCTGCAGGAGAGACAAGAACCAGGATGAGAACAAAAACATAATATTTCATGTGGATTCTAACAACGTGACAACACCTGCTTTTGTCTCGGAACCTCTTGTCCGAGGTCAGGAGGTCGAGCAGCTGCTGGATGTGAGCCAGACCAGGTAGGAAGACCAGGACGGCTCCGTTCAACTCCGCGAACTGTGGAGACTTATCTTCAGGAGAAACAAACAGAGTCAGTTCTACTCGACATCTCCATGCGTTCCATCAGGTTCACCTAGATAGTCCACCAGGTCCACCAGCAGGTCCATGTTGATCTTATTGGGGTTCATGTACTGGAGAACCTGTCGGGTCCTGCTGCTGAAGTGGTCCAGGTCCGGCCCGAGATCCCAGCCTGCGGTGGAGTCTCTGAGGATCACGTCCTGGAGAAGTTTTGAAACGTCTTCATCTAGAGTCACTCAGAGTCTTCTGGAGATGAAGTACCTGGTGCTGCGCCGTCTTTCCACCTCTCTGGGTGACGGCGACGCTGACCTCCTCCTCCTCCTCCACGATCCTCTGGCAGTACTCGGAGTCCTTCTCCAGGACGTACCCCGTCTGCTCCACGATGTCCTCCAGATGAAAGACCTGGGGGTGAGAAACGAGGAGGATCAGGTCCAGGCAGGAGGAGGAGGAGAGAGAGGACTCACCTCCACGGGGAAGGTCCTGCCGGGGATGTTGAGGACCGGACAGCGATTGAAGTAGTTGGAGAACTTGTTGCAGTCCACGGTGGCGCTCATGAGGATCAGCTGCAGGTCCGACCGCCTCAGAACCACGTCCTTGAGGATGGTGAGCAGGAAGTCGGACTGGACGCTTCGTTCGTGGACCTGAGGGAGGAAGATTGTTGTTTTTTTACTTCAGGTGTTATAGTTTATAGATGAAAATATCTGGTGATATGATATGTATCATGATATATAGTGATAGTGTAGTAACAAGTATATATGTGTAGTATTGTCGAGTACCTGACTCTGGTGTTGTGATAGTGTAGTAACAACTATATATGTGTAGTATTGTCGAGTACTTGACTCTGGTGTTGTGATAGTGTAGTAACAAGGATATTTGTGTAGTATTGTCCAGTACTTGACTCTGGTGTTGTGATAGTGTAGTAACAAGTATATATGTGTAGTATTGTCCAGTACTTGACTCTGGTGTTGTGATAGTGTAGTAACAAGTATATATGTGTAGTATTGTCCAGTACTTGACCCTGGTGTTGTGATAGTGTAGTAACAAGGATATCTGTGTAGTATTGTCCAGTACTTGACTCTGGTGTTGTGATAGTGTAGTAACAAGTATATACAGTATGTGTAGTATTGTCCAGTACTTGACTCTGGTGTTGTGATAGTGTAGTAACAAGGATATTTGTGTAGTATTGTTGAGTACTTGACTCTGGTGTTGTGATAGTGTAGTAACAAGGATATATGTGTAGTATTGTCCAGTACTTGACTCTGGTGTTGTGATAGTGTAGTAACAAGTATATATGTGTAGTATTGTCCAGTAATTGACTCTGGTGTTGTGATAGTGTAGTAACAAGTATATATGTGTAGTATTTTCCAGTACTTGACTCTGGTGTTGTGATAGTGTAGTAACAAGTATATATGTGTAGTTTTGTCCAGTACTTGACTCTGGTGTTGTGATAGTGTAGTAACAAGTATATATGTGTAGTATTGTCCAGTACTTGACTCTGGTGTTGTGATAGTGTAGTAACAAGTATATACGTGTAGTATTGTCCAGTACTTGACTCTGGTGTTGTGATAGTGTAGTAACAAGTATATATGTGTAGTATTGTCCAGTACTTGACTCTGGTGTTGTGATAGTGTAGTAACAAGGATATATGTGTAGTATTGTCCAGTACTTGACTCTGGTGTTGTGATAGTGTAGTAACAAGGATATATGTGTAGTATTGTCCAGTACTTGACTCTGGTGTTGTGATAGTGTAGTAACAAGTATATATGTGTAGTATTGTCCAGTACTTGACTCTGGTGTTGTGATAGTGTAGTAACAAGGATATATGTGTAGTATTGTCCAGTACTTGACTCTGGTGTTGTGATAGTGTAGTAACAAGTATACATGTGTAGTATTGTCCAGTACTTGACTCTGGTGTTGTGATAGTGTAGTAACAAGGATATACGTGTAGTATTGTCCAGTACTTGACTCTGGTGTTGTGATAGTGTAGTAACAAGGATATATGTGTAGTATTGTCCAGTACTTGACTCTGGTGTTGTGATAGTGTAGTATCAAGGATATATGTGTAGTATTGTCGAGTACTTGACTCTGGTGTTGTGATAGTGTAGTAACATGTATATATGTGTAGTATTGTCGAATACTTGACTCTGGTGTTGTGATAGTGTAGTAACAAGTATATATGTGTAGTATTGTCGAGTACTTGACTCTGGTGTTGTGATAGTGTAGTAACAAGTATATATGTGTAGTATTGTCGAGTACTTGACTCTGATGTTGTGATAGTGTAGTAACATGTATATATGTGTAGTATTGTCCAGTACTTGACTCTGGTGTTGTGATAGTGTAGTAACAAGTATATATGTGTAGTATTGTCGAGTACTTGACTCTGGTGTTGTAGTATTTACAGACCACATGACTCTTGACGAAGTCGTAACTACTTTCATTTGTTTTCAAACCAAAATATGTCCAAACATCAGCTTTAAAAGCTGCTGGTTTCAGAGTATCCTCTCGTCCTCAGTAATCGTCGGGATCTCATGGGATTTTAATGATCCTATAGCCGCGGAGGCTACCATACTGGCTGGAAGTTCAATTGCAACAACAAAAAATGAACAAACGCTATAAAAAGGTAAATGTTAATTGTAAATGCAAAATAAAAATAATTCTATATTGAAATATAAACCATAAAATAACTACAATTTAAAAAAAAACTAAAAAAAACGTAATCTTTTTATTTGTTGTATAAATGAAAAGGAATATCGCAATTTTTAAGTGTATCTATATTTTGTTACGCTCATGGTTGACATACACAGTACTACATATATTAAATATATTATGCAGGAGTCAGGAACTGCAAATATTCTTGTCACTGATCGAACCGTTACAAACGTGTTTATTTGAACAACCAGAGAACTACAACAGCGCAGTGAGGTATTTCGATCCTTCAGGTTTTTAACTGCAAATCGATTACTAATTTTAACGTAGAACTGTACAATGCAATACAAACATTCGAGTTCCGAAATAATTCACTTTTCAAGTCAATTATTCATCTATGTTGCCATGTCAAAGGTGATTGGTTGGCTGGGCGGCAAAGCATCATGGGAGCCGTTAAGGTCAATACTACTGAGAGGGTCGTTGAGAGGGAGGAGACGTCATATGTTGAGTTTATATAACTTTAAATACATGTTGATGTTTTAACGTAACCTGGACGATAAGCGAGGGATCACGTGACACCGAACAATGGTTACCTCGTCCACGATGATGTGCGTCAGAGAACTGAGGTGTCGGTCGTGCTGCAGTTTCCTCAGCAGAACCCCGGTGGTGCAGTACAGCAGGCGGGTCCACTCGCCCGACTGGTTCTCCATCCTGATCTGGTATCCACACAGTGACGTCTGCCAAACAATCTTCCCGTCAGACCCAGAATCACACGACCACAGAGTTTTAACCTTCTGACCTTCGACCCCGGGCCATCCTCGCAGCCCAGCTCCTGGCTGACCCGGCTGGCCAGGCTCATGGCGGAGATCCTCCTGGGCTGGGTCACCACGATGCTGCAGGGCCGCGGCCCCCCGGCGCCGGCGCCGCTCAGGAGCTCCTCCAGGAGGAAGTGAGGGATCTGGGTGCTCTTGCCGCTGCCGGTCTCTCCGGCCACCACCACCACCCGGTGCTGCCGCAGACACTCCAGGATCCGCCGCCGGTGCTGGAAGACCGGGAGCTGCTCCCGCTCGGCCTGGAGGGTTCAGACGCTGGTTCAGCTCGAGGGCAACGATATATGACAACGATGTGTTCTACGACGAAACCTGTCGCTGGTCAAACTGAACGTGATTTCACCGACTTTTAACAGGAAAGACGAGTCTGACTCTGACGTCAATGATCTGTTTCTTATCTTATCTTATCTTAAACATATGGAAGTTTATCAGTGTCAAGAACATTGACTTGTTTAAAATTTAGAATCTCTACATTTTTATGGAAATGTTGAGTATTTCATTGTTTTTTTTAAATAACAGAATGTAATGTAAATGTAAATTAAAAGGTTAAGTTTGTTTTTTTAAATCATCATCAATTGTTTCTTTTAAAACATTTTAATATTTTCAAAATTAATTTTGTATTTTTACACCGAGTATCAAATGTTTACACAATATTCTAATTTAAATTAAAAAACAATAATTAAAAAAAAACAACATATTCTTCATTGATATTCTAATTCCATTAATTCAAAAATAAATGTTCTAAATTCAATATTTTTTAATTCATCGTCTTTTTAAATTCAATATAAAAATGTAGTTTTAATACTTCCATTAGACAAAACCAACAGAGTACTTGGTTGAACATGTCATGTGATCATCTGCACGTCGCATGATTGGCTGAGAGCTCGATCCAGTAGCTCGGTACTCTATTGGTTTTTGTCTGGTGACTCTATTATACTACATTTTATTGTTGAATTAATAATACTATGAATTAAAAAATATTGAGCTAAGAACTTTTTTTTGAATGAATGGAATTAGAATATCAAACTATGTTTTATTTTTTTTCCAATTTATGTATTATTATTATATATTTTCTAATTTTATTATATACAAATTACTAAATTAAATGTATTAAAAAAAGTTCAATTCAATGCTTAAAAATAAAATAATATTTCAAATAAAAAAAGTTTCAACAGATTCAATGCAATATAACACAAGCTTTGCGATATTTAAAATAATTATTCATTCTATTTATACTATCTTGCACTATTTTTAACTTATTCATATTTATACCTTATTTTTATATACATTCATTCTATGATGCGTTTTTTAACGGTTGCCAAGCAACGAAATTCTGTTTCCAGTTTCACTGCAGTGTTTTTCTGCGCAATGACAATAAAAGGAAGTCCAAGTCCAAGTCCAAGTCCAAGTCCAAGTCCAAGTCCAAGTCCAAGTCCAAGTCCAAGTCCAAGTCCAAGTCCAACACTCTGACGACACTGATCCACTTCCATATAAACGTTGTCCAAACACTAACTTGAGCATGAATCCACCTGGACGTCGAGACCTAAAATGATTGACAGACCAGCCTCCACGAGCTTCTACCTGCAGCTTCTTGGCGAGACCGGAAGACTTGGACTTCAGCAGGAGGTCCCGGGCGGCGTCCAGCGCTCCTTCCCTCTCCCTCCTGGCTCCTCTCTTCTCACACTCGGGCTGCTGGTCCCGGAGCTCCAGGGTGGCCAGGCTCTCCCAGGACTCCTCGGGCTCGTCCTGGTCCTGGGGCTCCTGCTGGACCGGGCCGTCGTCGTCGTCGTCGTCGGACTCGTGGCTCTGGTTCTGCTGCTGCTGTTTGAGCCGAGTCAGGAGTCTGGAGATGAACTGGTCTCTGGGTTTGTTGGCCGCGATGCGAGTCTGGTCCTGTTTCTGCTGCTCGTTGTCTCTCCACTCCAGCCAGACGTCCCTGTAGGTCGGAGGCAGCAGCTGATGGACCGACTGACAGCAGAGGGAAGTCAGTTAGTTAGTTAGTAACTAATAGTTAGTTGTAAACATGTTTCTAGACCAGGGTCACAAATCGCTTAAACGATTTAAAAAAATACACAGTTAAAATATATACTTTAAAAGATCAAGACACATAAGACAAAGGAGTCTCAGAATATGAGGGAAAAGCAAAAATACGTTTTTAAGGATCAGAGAAATGTGAGTTCTTCTACTAGAGCGGCTCAGAATTCTGGCTGCAGAGTTTTGTATAAACTGCAGGCGAGACACATCCTTCTGGTTTAGACACTAAATAAACTGTTACAATAGTGTAAACGACACAAACACATGGATTATAATAGAGAAGAGATTTTTAAAAAATATCCTTAATATGATGAGAAGGTAATTCGGTTTCATCAGAATTTTAAATGGTAACAATTTAACATTTACAGTCTTTTATTGTATTTTTAAGCTCAAGTTCATTTTAAAATAATTCAACCCAATCATTTTTTTATTAAACGCTCTGAATACTTTTGATATTTTCCCATGTCACGATTACATCTAACGTTTATACATACACTTTAAAAGGCTCTTAACTTAATTAATATTGAATTTTTGAACATTTATTGTTGAATTATTTAAATATGAAACTGTGTAAAAAAGAAATCATTAATTTTGACAATATTTAATTAAATTATTTTTTTAAAAAAAATAACTAATTGAACATTTCAATATAGAACTGATTTTATTTAATTACTGTATACAAAAAAAATAAATGTAAAAACAACAAAAAGAAAAAAATTAACAAAATCGTATTGTGTTCTTCTATTTAATACAAGTAAGAAAGGTTTGTCATTTTATTGCATATTGTTGAACATAATACATTTGGATTTAGATTTAGATCACACAGGACATATTTAAATGCACGTATTCCAATCAAATATTTAAAACGATTTCTTGTTTTCAATTATCTTTACATTGATTTTGAGAGAAGATGATTTTGGCTCCTTGTGTGATTGAATTTGACACTTTTGATCGACATGATCAGTTTGACTCAGACCTGAGCGTACAAACCATTAACTCTTGTGTTGTCTCTGGGTCAATGTGACCCAAAAGCCTGTAAACAAATGTGTTTGTGGTATCCCTTGTGTTGTCTCTGGGTCAAAGTGACCCGAAGGCCCTAAAACAAGTTTTCAAAAAATTAAATATTAGAAATGCTTTTTTAATAGTCGCAGCCAGGACTCAGAGCAGACGCACGTAACTGGACTAAAAACTATTTTATGTTAAAACCAACTTTTGGGTGAAATTGTCCATAACTTTAATACATTTTTTTTACGTGTTGTTTTTTGATTTTCCTCCATTTTAGTTGGTTTTCGAGTCGGTCTTAAATTTATTTTCAACTGGTATTAAATGAAGGTCTTGAATGTATCTTCCCTCCAGCTGTAGGCTCGCTGCATTCATTTTACAAGGAAGGTCAAGAAGGTCTACGCCTGATTGTCTCACCTGTCCCTTGACGAGGCTGTAGAGAGCCAGGGTGGCTCCCAGGTGTTGAGCCTGCATGCCGTCTTCGGTCAGGATGGACGGACACACCTCCAGGACGTCCTCCGGCCTCTGAACCCTCACTCTGGAGGCAAGAGAGTCGACGACAAGTTTAGCTTTTAACGTCCGTTGGTTAGAAAAATGTCAATTCTGGATCTATAACCTTGAAAAAGTACCTACGAAATTTTGATTTACAAAAACAACAGTTATTTGCCCAACCTAAAACTCCCAAAATGCCTTTGGGTTTTTAACATGTTGTTGATGACTATACGCTCTATTTTACCCTGACACGCACGACCATACTTTACAAAACCCTTGTCGTTTGTGTAGTTTGTGTATTGTGTACTTTATCTTGGCATCTCAGATAATTTCAAGAAACCATGACGACAACTAGATTAAAACCTCACCGTCTTCAGAGCAGCCAAGAAGACAAAGTCTAACACTCTTAGTAACAGTGACCCGAAATAAACCTGAAAACATCTCAATGTGCTTTGCCGCCCAGCCAACCAATCACAAATGTTGATCCCTATCCTTTTTTTTTCCAGGTACATGTTACTGGTTTCTTTGGAAACACAATGAATATTTATACAGAACTAGTACCACCTTATAAAGTTGTTCCCCGTTTGAAATCTGGGCGAACGAGAGGTTACGAGAGTCCATTATGATGTAATAATAGCTTCACTCCTCCAGCTGTAATCACACCCCGCTTTGTTTATACAACGAGTCCCTTGGAGGTGGAGAGTTCCGAGGATAGATGACTTGCAGTGACCAACCTCCAAGCTTGACCAATCACAGCAGAGTGGGCGTGGTTATGTGTCAACAAGATTTAATCTCCAGAACAACAGTGAAAAGTGTTTTCAGTGGGCGGAGCTTAAGATCATTTTCTAATGTCAATATTTCAATGAAAAGAGAGTTTTGTACAAACACACACTGATGATACAATAGAGTCACACATCACAACAACACACACACACTGATGATACAATAGAGTCACACATCACAACAACACACACACACTGATGATACAATAGAGTCACACATCACAACAACACACACACACTGATGATACAATAGAGTCACACATCACAACAACACACACACACACACACACTGATGATACAATAGAGTCCAACATCACAACAACACACACACACACACACTTTAGTTGAATGTATGTGTGTAACTGTTTCAATAGTGTGTAGAAAACAAGTGACCAAAACAATTAGTCGTTTCCTCTTTTCCCCAGATTCAAAATACCGTCACAATGTGTGTACTTGAAGAACAAAGTACCTGCACTTCCAATATTTGCCGGCGGCGACCTTGTGAAACGCCGGGGCAGGACTCTTGGGCAAGTTTTTCCTCACCCAGTCGATGAGGAACTGTTTGGGAGACTTTCCTGTCCAGCTGCGAGCCGTGTAGTCGAAGTTACGAATATCTTTGGGTTCGTTCTTCTTCACAACTGAGAGTAGAAAAGATGATGATGTTAATATTTCAATGAAGAGTTTTGTACAAACACACACTGATGATACAATAGAGTCACACATCACAACACACACACACTGATGATACAATAGAGTCACACATCACAACAACACACACACACTGATGATACAATAGAGTCACACATCACAACAACACACACACACTGATGATACAATAGAGTCACACATCACAACAACACACATACACTGATGATACAATAGAGTCACACATCACAACAAACACACACACTGATGATACAATAGAGTCACACATCACAACAACACACACACACTGATGACACAATAGAGTCACACATCACAACAACACACACACACTGAAGATACAATAGAGTCACACATCACAACAACACACACACACACTGATGATACAATAGACTCACACATCACAACAACACACACACACGGATGATACAATAGAGTCACACATCAAAACAACAACACACACACTGATGATACAATAGAGTCACACATCACAACAACACACACACACTGATGATACAATAGAGTCACACACACACACACACACACACTTGAACTGCACCTTTCTCAGCAGGAAGCTGCTTCTCCGGTTGTTCAAACAACTTGAATCCAAGAACTTCTTTTTCCTCCTTGACTGGAGTCACTGTCTTGTCTTTCTGAGGCACGTCCAGCACTTTTATGGCCGAGTTGAACACAGGGTGAGACTCCAGTTGCTTCATTTCTGTGGACAGATCAGCAAACGATTGAAAATCACCCCAAAACTTCAGGGTGTCAATCCACACCTTGCTGAATGACCCGGATCCGATCCTGTGCCGTCCTCTGGCCCAGTTTGTCTGCTTTCGCTTTGGCAGCCATCGCCATCTCTTTAGTGTCGTAGAGCTGAGCCGTGAGAATCAAATACCTGTCGTTCTAGGAAACAAGCATTAGAGGAGGATTTACACACAAACTATCGGGAGTTAAATTCATGCTTAATATTAGAGGTGGAAGAAAATACTGATACACTTGAATATTACAATTTGTTTTTTCGATACCTTAAAGATTATAATGCGTTTGTGTCTTCTTGTTTAGATTATTATAACAGTTTATTTAGTGTCTAAACCAGAAGGATGTGTCTCGCCTGCAGTTCATACAAAACTCTGCAGCCAGAATTCTGAGCCGCTCTAGTAGAAGAACTCACATTTCTCCTTCAAACTCTTCACTGGCTGCTCTAGTAGAAGAACTCACATTTCTCCTTCAAACTCTTCACTGGCTGCCAGTTTCTTTCAGGATCATTTTAAAATTCTGGTTCTTACTTTCAGACAACAACATCTTAAGACACTTTTATTTGTGCTTTTCCCTGATTCTTTGAGAATCGTGTTTTTGTCTCAGTGCTATCTTTACCTTTTAAGTATATATTTTATTGAGTATTGTTTTTGATTGTTTAAGCGCCTTGAGACCCTGGTCTAGAAAGATCTTTACAAATAATAATTACTTACTTAAAGATATTCAACAAGGCTGTATCAATGTTTTTCTCTTTTTTTTGCAATCGTATTTTAAAGTTCTATATATCCGTCCATAAAAGAATTACATTCTTTTTATTTAGGTCCTTCACATCTAATAAAACAATCTTGCGAGATCAACGACTGAGGACGAGAGGATACAGTGACTCCTGCAGCTTTTAAAGCTGATGTTTGGACATATTTTATATATGAAATCAGTTACGACTTCGTCAAGAGTCATGTGGTCTGTAAATACTACAACACATTGATATTTTAATGTAATTTTGTACGAAGAATGTTTGTTGAATAATCAATTAATTACAATTTTATATGCATTACAAAATGACTACAATTTAGAATTAATAAAATGTGAAAAATGTCGAGAACAATTCGTCGTCACATCGGTTTTATGTATAAAACTTTTTTTTTTTATCAAAAATAAATACAAATGTTAAATCGTTAAACTTAATAAAAAGCAAACAATAATAATTATAGTATAAATAAAATGATAATAATATGATGAGATAATAAAAAAGAAGTTTGACCCACGGGATCAAATTTGACATCAAGTTCTGGGTTGTGTTCTGAAGTCTTCCCTCGTTCCTCCTCTTCATCATCATCATCATCATCATCATCATCACTGCTCTGCTCTGCGTAGCGTAAGATCCAGTCCTTCATAGTCGCCGCCTCGTCCTTGGCCGAGACCTGAAGGTCGACACGAGACTCAAGTCTTGACTCTCTGGACCGCGGTGGTCAGAAGAACCAACCTTCGTGGTCTCTTTGCTCGGAGCGCTCGGAGGTCTCGGGTCGTTGTGGGTCGCGGCGGTCTTCTGCTCGACCGGGGTTTGGAACTTGGGGCGACTCTTCTGGCTCTCCTCCTGCATCTGCTGGGTGAATCCTTCCGGCAGCTCCTCTGGACAAGAAGACTTTTCTTTAAGAAATCGTCGGCGAGCAAATGGTTTTTTTAAGAGCGATCTCACCGTCGTTGAGGTTCAGACACAACCAGTCGAGCGCAGAGTGAAGGTCTCCGCCGTACAGAACGCTGCTCTTCATGGACTCCTCGATGTGTTCCCTCTTGAACTTGAACTTCTCCAGCGCCGTGTACAAGTCCTGCGAAGACGACAAGACAATCCTGAGGTTTACACGAACACCGATGATGAAGAGGATGATTCTTTTACCAGCAGTTTCTTGTTGGTGAGTCGTCCTGACACAGGACCTTTGTCTCCGTTCTCCTGCCTGAAGTCATTGATGAGTTTGATGATCTTCTTCTCCAAGTCAGCCTGGATGGCAACCTGTGTTTGACATTTTAAAACTCATTTTTATTTAGCAATTGATCTCACATTGATGTCCTTAAAGTTTACTTACTATGGGATTCTGATATCCCTGTATTTATTCCTAAATTAATCCCTTAATAATATCTTATACATATAATAATATCCCTTTTGTAATCCATGCTTTTTTATCTTCTCTTCTTGACTATTGTAACGGTTTATTTTGGTCTAAACAAGAAGGATTTGTCTCGCCTGCAGTTCATACAAAACTTCTCCTTCAAACTCTTCACTGGCTGCCAGTTTCTTTCAGGATCATTTTAAAATTCTGGTTCTTACTTTCAGATCTATTCATGGTCAGACCTTCCATCAGTGATCTGATCCAGACTTACACCCCAGCTCGGGCTCTGAGGTCTGTGGATCAGAATCTACTGATGGTTCCTGAACTTCAGGACCAGAGGAGAGAAATCCTTCCAGACTGTTGCTCCTAAGCTTTGGAACCATCTCTGTGTTTGATGATCTACTGACTCCTTCAAGAAACATCTGTGTTTGATGATCTACTGACTCCTTCAAGAAACATCTCTGTGTTTGATGATGTACTGACTCCTTCAAGAAACATCTGTGTTTGATGATCTACTGACTCCTTCAAGAAACATCTCTGTGTTTGATGATCTACTGACTCCTTCAAGAAACATCTGTGTTTGATGATCTACTGACTCCTTCAAGAAACATCTGTGTTTTATGATCTACTGACTCCTTCAAGAAACATCTGTGTTTGATGATCTACTGACTCCTTCAAGAAACATCTGTGTTTGATGATCTACTGACTCCTTCAAGAAACATCTGTGTTTTATGATCTACTGACTCCTTCAAGAAACATCTCTGTGTTTGATGATCTACTGACTCCTTCAAGAAACATCTGTGTTTGATGATCTACTGACTCCTTCAAGAAACATCTGTGTTTGATGATCTACTGACTCCTTCAAGAAACATATCTGTTTGATGATCTACTGACTCCTTCAAGAAACATCTGTGTTTGATGATCTACTGACTCCTTCAAGAAACATCTGAGTTTGATGATCTACTGACTCCTTCAAGAAACATCTGTGTTTGATGATCTACTGACTCCTTCAAGAACCATCTGTGTTTGATGATCTACTGACTCCTTCAAGAAACATCTGTGTTTGATGATCTACTGACTCCTTCAAGAAACATCTGTGTTTGATGATCTACTGACTCCTTCAAGAAACATCTGTGTTTGATGATCTACTGACTCCTTCAATAAACATCTGTGTTTGATGATCTACTGACTCCTTCAAGAAACATCTGTGTTTGATGATCTACTGACTCCTTCAAGAAACATCTGTGTTTGATGATCTACTGACTCCTTCAAGAAACATCCGAGTTTGATGATCTACTGACTCCTTCAAGAAACATCTTGAGTTTGATGATCTACTGACTCCTTCAAGAAACATCTGAGTTTGATGATCTACTGACTCCTTCAAGAAACATCCGTGTTTGATGATCTACTGACTCCTTCAAGAAACATCTGAGTTTGATGATCTACTGACTCCTTCAAGAAACATCTGAGTTTGATGATCTACTGACTCCTTCAAGAAACATCTGTGTTTGATGATCTACTGACTCCTTCAAGAAACATCTGTGTTTGATGATCTACTGACTCCTTCAAGAAACATCTGTGTTTGATGATCTACTGACTCCTTCAAGAAACATCTCTGTGTTTGATGATCTACTGACTCCTTCAAGAAACATCTGTGTTTGATGATCTACTGACTCCTTCAAGAACCATCTGTGTTTGATGATCTACTGACTCCTTCAAGAACCATCTGTGTTTGATGATCTACTGACTCCTTCAAGAAACATCTGTGTTTGATGATCTACTGACTCCTTCAAGAAACATCTGTGTTTGATGATCTACTGACTCCTTCAAGAAACATCTGTGTTTGATGATCTACTGACTCCTTTAAGAAACATCTGTGTTTGATGATCTACTGACTCCTTCAAGAAACATCTGTGTTTGATGATCTACTGACTCCTTCAAGAAACATCCGAGTTTGATGATCTACTGACTCCTTCAAGAAACATCTGAGTTTGATGATCTACTGACTCCTTCAAGAAACATCTGAGTTTGATGATCTACTGACTCCTTCAAGAAACATCTCAAGACACTTTTATTCCTGCAAGCTATTCCCTGATTCCCTGAGACTCCTGTGTTGTTCTCAGTGTTGTCTTGACCTTTTAAAGATATATTTTATCTGGTATTGTTTTAATTGTTTAAGTGCTTTGTGACCCTGGTCTAGAAAAGCACTAAATATTACTTACTTAATTTATCTTCTTCTTTGATTTAAGTTTTTATATGAAATCTCAACTAAGAACTGTTTAAAACAACCTATTATACCTGATTTAATATTCTCCTTATGTATCCACTTTTCATAGCAGCTGTTTTTAAGTCTAATTAAATGTTTAGTAATTAATTAGGTTCAATTTGATTTAAAAGCATCTGTACTGTGACCTTAAGTGTCTAGAAAGGCACCTTTAATTCAATGAATTATTATAAAAAATCAATATAATCTTTCAACAAACTGTGACTCGCTCACCTTCAGGATGGACTTGTCTGAAACACCTCCAGTGTCCACTTGAGCTGTGTTGGCAAGACTGTAGGTTTTTGGAGCTGTTGAAAAAGAAAGTTTACACAAAGATATTCTTCATAATCTTCAGGGAAATAAATCCAACAATCAACAAAAAACACATGAAACTGTAAGTGTGATCCAGACAATTCAAGATATGATTAATGTACCTTTTATCATCTTTATCGCATTAATTTCCGTTAATGAATTGATCTGATCTTTCACAGACTATGGGGGCAACTTTAGGCTCTTTATCTGTATTTATGTGGCCCTAATGAGGTCAAACTGTATTCATTATTGTGTAAAATTCAAATACAACTTTTTTTTACCGTTTTCTTTTCTTTGGCATTTTTGCGCAACAAAATAATTTGACCAAATATTGATGTCATATTGAGGAGAAAATGTTATATTTATTAGTTTCCTTTTTACAAAATGTTTAAACACATTTTATTAGCATAATTACGTTTATTAAAAGTTGATTTACAGTATAGTAATTCTTTAAAAATCCTACAATGTGGATTCCTGGATTTTTTTTCACATTCTGTCTCTCACAGTTGAAGTGTACCTATGATGAAAATTACAGACCTCTGTCATCATTTTGAGTGGGAGAACTTACACAATCGGTGGCTGACTAAATACTTTTTTGCCTCACTGTATATATAATGTTTTCTAACTGGCTTTGTTTGTTTGTATTTTTACATTTTAATTATGATGTTTTGCTCCTCTCCTTTGGCTCGACGGTCCCTCACAACAGTCACGGTAAATAATGTGGCCCCTGAGAAAAATGTCACTGCAAACCACTGATGAATATGTAGAGGCTTTTCACTATAACACACTGTAACTCTGCTAATTTAATATGTAATTTATTCACCTTTTTTTTTTTTAATCACTTTTATATCACAAATGTCATTTGATTACTTTCACCTGCACAGACAACGTATCTGAGACATGGAGAGGTGAAGCTAAGGTCAGAGTGGAACATGTAGAAAAATGTGTCTTGTGATCCGTTTTGACAGCCAACTATTTTATTCTGTATTTATTGAATATATGCTCAATAAAAAGCTTTGTTTAAGACTTAGTCAAAAAATGTATTTGTCCTTTTTTTAAAGTACTTATTGATGTACTTGAAAATGATTTGAGTAAAAATAAACAAGTTATTTCTATAAGTTCCTTGTTCATGTAGTGGCATATTAGGTTTGTTTTATATTGATTTGTTTCTTTACTTACTTGCTTGTTTTCTTGGGCTATCAAACAAAGTTGTTCTCATCATATTTTTGCTCAACGGCCCCTCAAAACATACACAATATTTAATGTGGCCCCGGAGGATATGTCACGTAGATAAACAACTACATCATTATTCTTCCTGTTTCCAAATCTTGTTATTTTTTTAATCTTAATTCATCTTTATTTAATATTTCAACTTCACACGGACAGACTTTGTGAGTTGTAAACAATAATAATACTTTAATAATAGTCAGATGGATGCATAGAAATAATAATAATACATTTTAATAGGTGTAAAGGTGAAAAGTGTTCACTGAGGAAATGTTTAATCGCCAGTGTTTCAATAGTGAAGCAGAGATAGAGAGAAAAACAAAGTAATAATAGTAAATAAAACCTTTAGATTTGCTGTCTTTGGCAGGTTTGGCTTGTTTGGTGTTGAGCTCCACGCTGTTCCCGGCGGTACTTCCTCCTCCCGCCGGAGCCAGCGGCTGTTTCTTCTTCTTGCCTCCCATGTTGCTGTCAAACTATCTTTGATTTAAAACATAAAATGACATATAAGTGATGACGATCGTTCATTCAAATCCAAACCTAGAGCTTCATGTCCAGAGAATCTACTTCTTCGTCTGTCCGTGTTGTGAAGCTACTCTGCTGTGATGATGCACTAGCGCCACCATCTGGAGTGGCGTGATAGTGAATATATATCGCACCAGGAGCGGGCGATTCAAGTTCCTCAGGGGCCACTTATTTATGAAGGAGGATAAATTATGTTATGAATAAATAAATGTCAAAATGTATAATTGTTTTTTATAAATAAATGTATAAAAAAGTATAAATAGATGTCCAAAAAAATGTATAAATATGTAAAAAAAAAATTGTATTAATGTATAAATAAATGTAAAAATTCATAATTTTTAATAAATAAATGTATAAATAGATGTACAAATAAATTTAAACATTTGTAACAACATGTATAAATGTAAATGTGTGGATAAATATCAATATGTCAAAATAAATTATTATACGTTTATACTATTATTAATACATTTTGACATGTATTTATACATAAGTCATTTCTCGTCCTTCATAGTTATATACTGTGAGTGTTATGAAGGACTGTGTGACCAAAAGAAAGAAAGGGACAAACAAATTATTAAATATGATGGGGAAACTTAAAAATAAACAAATAAATAAAAGGAAATTCGAAAATAAGCTTTAGTTTTAATTATTTAATTATTATTATTTCATGTTTATATTCTGTAATGCCACCACAACACATTCTGTAATGACTGTATTCATGGGGCCCTCATGTGGTAAAATAATAAATACTTGTAAATATTGAAACACTTATGAAATGTGAGCAACGGTTTTATATTATATTATATCTATTTTAATATTCCTTCTAAATTTAAAATATATATCTTTTTTTCGTTTCCTTTTTTGTTCTGATTTGAAAAAAAGTGCTTTTAATCATATTTATATGTGTATATTACTGTAATAATCTACGATAGAATAATAATAATGTGATATTATTTAGCTTTATTATATGATGTCATGGTAAATAATTGCTCTTTCCTTTTAACTAATAACTTTTAACTCCTTTTTTTCGTCTGTTCTTTATTTGTCTAAACAACCCCTTACTACAGCCACGGTATAAAAGTGGCCCCTGAGGAAATTTAATTTCCCATTTATGTTCTAATCGCAATTTAATATATTTTATATAAAATAAATGCCCAAACTCGCAGGTTCGCTTTCTTTTTTCGGACTGGGTCGGATTCCGTAGTTAAGCCACTACCGGTTCCGCCGCGTGTGTTTCTTCCCTCAACAAACATGGCGGACGCTTTCGGAGACGGACTGTTCAGCGTGTTTGACGACGAACAACAAACTACTTCAAACAAAAAAATACCCGTTGTTGCAGCAGCAGAACTAAGGTATAAATGGCTAAAAAATATAACGTCAGGCTTTAAAACAATATCGTCTCCATCGCTTCATGTGTTCAGGCGAAGCAGCAGCAGCTACGTTGACATGCCCTCACTTCATTTTCCCTTTTATCTTCTATTCTAACACGTTTTCATATTAATATGTTGTTTCTTTACCCGTTTTGTGGCACGATTTTGTCTTTTTTGTAACGGCAACAGTCTGGTTCACTCGAGGATTTAAATGTAACGGTTACAAAACAAACCTTCGTGACTTGTATTGGATCCGTTTTTTAAAGTTAACTGCGATCTAATGACAGTTTTTCTGGTTTTTGTTGTCATTATATGTAATAATATAAAGCTACAGTTCAAGCAGATCTGTCGCTTTTATTCAACACGGAGATGGAAAAGAAAAATCTTGAAAAATAAATGTATATATTACGTTCTTACCAAATACTGAGTTCGATATCTACAATGTAAAGTTCAAGTTCTTTTATTAAAGTAAAGTATGGAACTTAATATTTGTATGTATAAACTTGCAGATTTCTTTCAGTGTGGTGACGTTTAATCATTTTATTAATTTTTTCCATCATTTTCAGCAAATCTGTTGGTAAAAATGGCACCGACAAGGATCCTGCTTCATCTGGAAGATCTAAAAGAGAAGCAGACAGCGATGGAGGAGAAGAGATCGTGTCGGGGAAGAAGCCTCGAAATGAAACCAACTCTGCCAATGAACTCAAGTGAGTAATAAATGCTTTTAAGGTTCCTAAATGCTGCTCGGTTTCTCATAGATGATTAAGTTCTGAAAAGTTGCTGTAATTATTTTTTACTATTATTCATTTACTCAAATACAAGTAATGCATGGAAATGTGATCTCAAAAAGGGAAATAATTTAGTTAAAATTGTAAGTATTTTAATGGTTATTTATAAAGATCTTTCTAGACCAGGGTCACAAAGTGCTTTGTTGTGTTTTCAGTTTTATCTTGACCTTTAAAGTATATATTTTATTGAATATTGTTTAAGCGCTGTGTGACCCTGGTCTGGAAAAGCGCTATATAAATAAAAATGACTTGCTTACTTACGGTAAAAAAAACGATACACCTTTAAAATATATACTTTAAAAGATCAAGACACAGAGGACAATCACAGGAGTCCTAGCACAAATAAGAATGTCTTGAGATGTTTCTTGAAGGAGTCAGTAGATCATCAAACACAGATATTTCTTGAAGGAGTCAGTAGATCATCAAACACAGATGTTTCTTGAAGGAGTCAGTAGATCATCAAACACAGAGATGTTTCTTGAAGGAGTCAGTAGATCATCAAACACAGAGATGTTTCTTGAAGGAGTCAGTAGATCATCAAACACAGATGTTTCTTGAAGGAGTCAGTAGATCATCAAACACAGATGTTTCTTGAAGGAGTCAGTAGATCATCAAACACATATGTTTCTTGAAGGAGTCAGTAGATCATCAAACACAGATGTTTCTTGAAGGAGTCAGTAGATCATCAAACACAGATGTTTCTTGAAGGAGTCAGTAGATCATCAAACACGGATGTTTCTTGAAGGAGTCAGTAGATCATCAAACACAGAGATGTTTCTTGAAGGAGTCAGTAGATCATCAAACACATATGTTTCTTGAAGGAGTCAGTAGATCATCAAACACAGATGTTTCTTTAAAGAGTCAGTAGAACATCAAACACAAGATGTTTCTTGAAGGAGTCAGTAGATCATCAAACACAAGATGTTTCTTGAAGGAGTCAGTAGATCATCAAACACAAGATGTTTCTTGAAGGAGTCAGTAGATCATCAAACACAGATGTTTCTTGAAGGAGTCAGTAGATCATCAAACACAGATGTTTCTTGAAGGAGTCAGTAGATCATCAAACACGGAGATGTTTCTTGAAGGAGTCAGTAGATCATCAAACACAGGGATATTTTTTTAAGAAGTCACTAGATCAACAAAACGGAGATGTTTCTTGAAGGAGTCAGTAGATCATCAAACACAGATGTTTCTTGAAGGAGTCAGTAGATCATCAAACACAGAGATGTTTCTTGAAGGAGTCAGTAGATCATCAAACACAGATGTTTCTTGAAGGAGTCAGTAGAATCATCAAACACATAGAATGTTTCTTGAAGGAGTCAGTAGATCATCAAACACAGATGTTTCTTGAAGGAGTCAGTAGATCATCAAACACATAGATGTTTCTTGAAGGAGTCAGTAGATCATCAAACACAGAGATGTTTCTTGAAGGAGTCAGTAGATCATCAAACACAGATGCTTCTTGAAGGAGTCAGTAGATCATCAAACAAAGAGATGTTTCTTGAAGGAGTCAGTAGATCATCAAAACACAGATGTTTCTTGAAGGAGTCAGTAGATCATCAAACACAGAGCTTGAAGCGAAGGAGTCAGTAGATCATCAAACACGGAGATGTTTCTTGAAGGAGTCAGTAGATCATCAAACACAGATGTTTCTTGAAGGAGTCAGTAGATCATCAAACACGGAGATGTTTCTTGAAGGAGTCAGTAGATCATCAAACACAGATGTTTCTTGAAGGAGTCAGTAGATCATCAAACACAGAGGTGTTTCTTGAAGGAGTCAGTAGATCATCAAACACAGATGTTTCTTGAAGGAGTCAGTAGATCATCAAACACAGATGTTTCTTGAAGGAGTCAGTAGATCATCAAACACAGAGATGTTTCTTGAAGGAGTCAGTAGATCATCAAACACAGATGTTTCTTGAAGGAGTCAGTAGATCATCAAACACAGAGATGTTTCTTGAAGGAGTCAGTAGATCATCAAACACAGATGTTTCTTGAAGGAGTCAGTAGATCATCAAACACAGAGATGGTTCCAAAGCTTAGGAGCAACAGTCTGGAAGGATTTCTCTCCTCTGGTCCGGAAGTTCAGGAACCATCAGTAGATTCTGATCCACAGACCTCAGAGCCCGAGCTGGGGTGTAAGTCTGGATCAGATCACTCATGGAAGGTCTGACCATGACTAGATCTGAAAGTAAGAACCAGAATTTTAAAGTTGATCCTGAAAGAAACTGGCAGCCAGTGAAGAGTTTTAAGGATTGGAGAAATGTGAGTTCTTCTACTAGAGCAGCCAGTGAAGAGAAGGAGAAAGACTAGGCTCAGAATTCTTGCTGCAGATTTTTGTATGAACTGCAGGCGAGACACATCCTTCTTGTTTAGACATGAAAATAAACTGTTACAATAGTTTAAACGACACAAACTCATGGATTATAAGCTCCTGATCATGTTGTGACAACATTTTCCTAAGTTTAGAGATTTTCCTCAGTTAAAGGAAACAGTTTCTTGTCAGTTTTCTGCAGTGTTGAACTAGAGACATGTCTTTATCAAATACAACACCCAGGTTTCTCAGGCTCAGTTTGACAGACTGACCTAAGTCACCCAAGTACTGACTCAACCCTGGAACCTTATCATCAAGAGAAATAACCAGCGTTTAAGTTTTGTCAACATTTAGCTGCACAGTGTTTTCAGTTACTGTTTTGATGTCTTCATTATTGTCGCTGACTCTTGCTTTTCTCTTCAGTTTGGCAGAGTTCATGCCTCAAGTGAAAGTGATTCCAGTTGAAACCGTGGAAGGATGTTCCCATGAGGTGATTAAAAGTCTTGCATTTGTATTATATATTTTCAAGTACGTATTCAAGTCCCTTGTCTTCTCCCAAAGGTGGCTCTGCCTTCTGCTGACGAATACAAACCAATGAGGCCACGAGTAGGAAAAGCAGCGAAGGTATTAAAAAAACTCGTTCCTGCTAGTGTTACCATTTACTGTAAACGTTTTTTCGTCTTTCAGGAATATCCATTTATTCTGGATCCGTTCCAGAGAGAAGCCATATTGTGTATCGACAACAACCAGTCGGTGCTCGTGTCTGCGCACACATCTGCCGGCAAGACTGTTTGTGCCGAGTGAGTATGATCTGCATGATCTTGACGCTTTTCTGAAAATAATGTTAAATGGTTAAAATAAAATGGTTCCAATGATTATTCATTTGGCCGATCTCTGCAGAAAATATTGATGCACTTAAACATTGTGATGTATTTTTCTTTCTTTCACATTATCGATATTCAACAGCACTGTAACCATTTTCAATTTTGTTTTTTAATTCTTTGGCTTTCAAATCACATTTTTATCGTAATTGTTTAAAATTATTTACAATTAACATGCAAGTATTCGGTGTGTTTGTTCATTTTTGTGTTGCAATTAACCTTCCAGCTGCTAGATGGCAGCAGTCATTCGTTCCTCAGCAGCTAAAGGAGCAATAAAATCCAGCGAGATCCTGGCGTTAACTGGGGACAAGAGGATACAGTGACTACATTAGCTTTTAAAGCTGTTGTTTAGAGATAGTTTTGTTTGAAAACAAATGAAAGCGGTTATGACTTTGTCAAAAGTCATGTTGTCTGTAAATACTGCAACACCAGAGTCAAGTACTGGACAATACTACAGATGCATCCTTGTTCCTACAGTATTACTATAAACCATAATATATTGTATAGTTTACCCTGTATCGTGATACGTTTCTGCGTATTTTAAATGTTTTAATGGTCTTGATTGATGACTAATGACTCGATCCATCATTTTAAAGCACCTTAAGTCGAATCTCTCTCTCTGCAGATACGCCATCGCTCTGGCCCTGAGAGAGAAGCAGAGGGTGATCTTCACCAGCCCCATCAAAGCTCTGTCCAACCAGAAGTACCGAGAAATGTACGAGGAGTTCCAGGATGTGGGACTAATGACTGGAGACGTCACCATCAACCCCACCGCCTCCTGCCTGGTCATGACCACAGAGGTGACGTTTGTGTTACAATAACACCTATTTAAAGAATGACTGTCACTAAAGGATGACTTTTGTTTCAGATTCTGAGGAGCATGTTGTATCGAGGGTCTGAGATCATGAGAGAGGTGGGCTGGGTCGTGTTTGATGAGATTCACTACATGAGAGATGCAGGTGAGTTCGATGTCAAACACTTGTCTTTGATAAAAGGTTTGATTCTGGATCCTTTGTTTTCATGAAGAACGTGGCGTTGTGTGGGAGGAGACCATCATCCTGCTGCCAGATAATGTGCATTATGTGTTCCTGTCGGCCACCATCCCTAATGCCAAACAGTTCGCCGAGTGGATTTGTCATCTACACAAGCAGGTGAGCAGAAAGTGATCCATTAGTAAACACTTTTAAGCACATTAACCTGAGCTGACGAGGGCTTGCGTCGGCTCAGGTGGAGTTTATTAAAGCATATGTTCACGTCCTGCAACAAACGGGCTTCTCGAAAAACTAAATAAAAAAGATTATATCATAGTGTATCAATTTTGCTATGTGTGTGTATATAAACTGTATATCTGATACAAGTATATACATTATATGGCTATTAATAATTCCATTATTCATCAGTATTACTTTTTTCTCTTTTAGCATCAAAAACGTACTTTTCTTGCTATTAGTTAAAGTTACTCGACTGTTTTTTTTTCTTGTTCATTAAACTAATAATGCGTAGATGCTAATGTTTTCATTTCCATTAAAGTATTGAGAGAAGAAAGATACTTTGAACCAATTTTGAGCAGTCTATTTAAAAGTGCTTTGATAATTAATCAAATTATTCAACAAGTAGTATGTTTATTTATCTACGATCATTATTGTCTTTTGTTTTCATAATCGTTGCGTGTTCACACAAGATTCCACTCTTCGTTCTCTGTAGTTTCACTTGGATTTAACATGTAAGTCAATGAGATGGTTGTGGAAACTTTCCCCAATTTTCAGCCGGGACAGAGGGGCGGCTAAAAAACATCTTTAAAAATTTGAACTCTAGCACACAAAATACAGAAAAACAGAGATGATGACAAATGCAAACATGCATCCATTTTTGAAACATAAAACCAACAATTATAACTATTTTAAAATAGTTCTTCAAGAATAATCATAATAAATAGGAAGAACTTTTTTGGCTTCTTGGAAAATATACAATTTAAAAGTCAAAATATTTACATAAAGATCATATACACAACACACTGTACATGATATATCGATGACAAACATACATGACGATCCTTGTAGCTCTCCCTCCTCGCCCCGTCTTTGTTTTTCCGTCTCTTCTTTCATCGACTTTACTTTTTAACGTAACGTTCATGTCACCAACACGCTTTTCTTGTGGAACCCCGGAGTGAAATATTTTATTTCATTCTGAATTGAATTGCTATAGTTTAATTTGTGTATAAATGAAATGCTGAAATGTAATTCCTGTGTGTATTCTAGAAGTAGAAGTGACTAACGGTAACTTTAAGAGCTTCTGCAAAGAAAAAAAATGGACATAAAATGTATCAGAAGATCAGTGTCTAATTATGTTTGCTGGTGAAACAATAATGTTTAATCCTAGATCTGATAAAGAAGTATATCAGTGCATTCAGAATATTCAACAGTTGAATTTAACATTTCAAATCAAAGTTTTGACATTTTTTTATTTACATATTTGATTATTTTGAATTCAATTTAAAAAATATTAAACAAATTCAACCTTTGAATGTTAAAAATTTTCAATTAAATTGTTCTAAATAAAATGTTAAATGCTTAAAAAAACATTTCAATCAATAAAAAAGCAAAGTTTCAACATTTTAAATGTTGAATTAAACCTGACCGGACGGCTTGAAATTATTTTTTAAATTATTTAACCTTCTCTCCGTTTACCTGCAGCCCTGTCACGTCGTCTACACCGACTACCGTCCCACGCCGCTGCAGCACTACATTTTCCCAGCAGGTGGCGATGGACTCCACCTAGTGGTCGATGAGAACGTAAGTAGTCCTTCTGAAGTGGTTTAAACACATTAGTTTACAGTCGAATTTTTAAATTCATTAAAACCAACAAGATACAAGTTATCATAACAATTACAAACATCATAAAGTTAATGTTCCTCATGTCTCAGGGCGACTTCAGGGAGGACAACTTCAACACGGCCATGCAGGTCCTCAGAGACGCCGGGGACTCTGGAGGGGCCAACAGTGGCGGGAAGTGGAACCAGAAGGGGAGGAAAGGAGGAACTAAAGGTGCAACTTGAAAGGATTAAAAGAAGTCTGATCAAAGGGTTTTTTAAAAAACCAAGGTTTTTTTTCTCCAGGTCCGTCCAGCGTTTTCAAGATAGTCAAGATGATCATGGAGAGGAACTTCCAGCCGGTCATCATCTTCAGCTTCAGCAAGAAGGAGTGCGAGGCCTACGCGCTCCAGGTGTCCAAGCTGGACTTCAACACTGGTGAGTCTTTCTCTGCTGCAGCGAGACATGTTACCCTTGGCTCGTCCTCCTCGTCGTCGCAGGATAAATGATGGTAAATGTTTTCACAGCACAATTAGGAAAAATCACTGTTTGCTCAGACAGATGGTGAATTGTGCGAAGATTTATAAGGAATAGTTGCACCTTGTTTGGGTCGATCGTTTCATTTATTGGCCTCAGTTGGTCTGTGACCTTTGACATTTTTAGTTGTGATCCTATACAAGGGAAAACATTTGTTTCATCATTTGAATTTGACCAAAGCAGATTTGATTTTGGTGGTTTGTTAAACATATTTCTCACAGGTTCTGTTTTAAATGTATTTTGGTACTACCGTACAAGGCCCAGCAATGTCTGAGGACGAGAGGATACAGTGAGTCCAGCAGCTTTTAAAGCTGATGTTTGGACATATTTTGGTTTGAAAACAAAGGAAAGCAGTTGCGACTTCATCAAGAGTCATGTGGTCTGTAAATACTACAATATACTGTACTCAAGAGTCAAGTACTGGACAATACTACACATATATACTTGTTACTACACTATCACAACACCAGAGTCAAGTACTGGACAATACTACACATATATCCTTGATACTACACTATCACAACACCAGAGTCAAGTACTGGACAATACTACACATATATACTTGTTACTACACTATCACAACACCAGAGTCAAGTACTGACAAACTAGTTCACTACGTCAAGTACTGGACAATACTACACATATATACTTGTTACTACACTATCACAACACCAGAGTCAAGTACTCAAACAATATACATGTTACTACACAATCACAACACCAGAGCAAGTACTGGACAATACTACACATATATTCTTGTTACTACACTATCACAACACCAGAGTCAAGTACTGGACAATACTACACATATATTCTTGTTACTACACTATCACAACACCAGAGTCAAGTACTGGACAATACTACACATATATACTTGTTACTACACTATCACAACACCAGAGTCAAGTACTGGACAATACTACACATATATACTTGTTACTACACTATCACAACACCAGAGTCAAGTACTGGACAATACTACACATATATACTTGTTACTACACTATCACAACACCAGAGTCAAGTACTGGACAATACTACACATATATACTTGTTACTACACAATCACAACACCAGAGTCAAGTACTGGACAATACTACACATATATACTTGTTACTACACTATCACAACACCAGAGTCAAGTACTGGACAATACTACACATATATACTTGTTACTACACTATCACAACACCAGAGTCAAGTACTGGACAATACTACACATATATACTTGTTACTACACTATCACAACACCAGAGTCAAGTACTGGACAATACTACACATATATACTTGTTACTACACTATCACAACACCAGAGTCAAGTACTGGACAATACTACACATATATACTTGTTACTACACTATCACAACACCAGAGTCAAGTACTCGACAATACAATACAAAACATATATACTTGTTACTACACTATCACAACACCAGAGTAAAGTACTTGACAATACTACACATATATACTTGTTACTACACTATCACAACACCAGAGTCAAGTACTGGACAATACTACACATATATACTTGTTACTACACTATCACTTTATATCTATATATATCTATATCTATATAGATATATATAGATATATATATATGCAGTGGTAGCCTAAGAAGGAGTTTTAAATGTGTGTATTGGCAAGTATATATATATATATATATATATATATACTTGCCAATACACACATCATCATAATATATATATATACTTGCCAATACACACATTTAAAACTCCTTCCTCTTAGGCTACCACTGCATATTATGATGAAATGAGATGAATTGAATGACAAATGAATGGATTTAAATAAAATATCATTAAGATATACTTATTTAACTTTTGAAGTATCTAAAAAACATGCCACAAGAATCCGAACAATATAACAAACGAGCATAAATAAAAAACATATGAAAGTGACATTTTTAATACAAGCAATAAAGGGGAAAAAACACAGTGAAAGACACGATGTCTCCTTCCTCTTTTGACTCAGCAAGTGTTTCTTCTTGAGTTGCAGCGTCTGCCATTTAAAAATAACATTCTATTAAGTCGTCTAAATTAAATTAAAAACAATCGTTTAACCCTATTTTGAACTCCTCATTAAAAACTGGTCCTTAAAAAGTGCTACAGCGAGATGAGTCGACGCAGATAATTGGTTTCATTCGTCAAGAGGATTGTGAAACCATCCAGATGTGGTCCAGTCACAACACACTCAGAACGTGTCCAGGGCCAAATGCAACTCGGATCTCGGTTCTAACCGTGAGTGTTTACTGATCAGTGGTCAGCCAAAGTCCGTTTGAACATTCATATGCAATTGAGTTTTGTTTAATTTGTGTTGGCCGGAGCGAGTCCCTGCCAACGAAAACTCACCAAATGAAGCGAACGAACACCATGATTATAATAAACGGTAGAAAAATATATACATTTATCAGAGCTCGACTAATCCCGGTAAACGATCTCTCAATATTTGTTTTCGCTTAATTCCAGTGACCATCGAGTTCAATTTTGAAGCTGCAGAATGTGAGTTATTACGTTTATTTGTTCCATTGTTCCCAGAAGTAAGTATTAAAGCAGCGACTCGATCTGCTGCACATTCCTCTTTCTGTGAATACCTCACTTTTTCTCGGAGACTGAAATTCCTCAAACCGAAGGTAATCCTCCCCCTTCTTTGCAGGAACATCTCTTCCATCCGTAGTAAATTAAAAAAGAAAAAATGAAATTTCAGATCCTTTTCTGTTCTAATGAAAAGTGCAAAGAAAGACCAGAATGCTTGGCTCTCGCACTGCAGTCTAAATATGGTGATCATGAAGTAGTTTTTACTGGCCTCGGTGGATCTAAAGCGGCACGTTTTCCGTCCATGAACCACAACTCAAGACCACTGTGAGGGATTTGCTGCTGAAAACTACGTTAATTCCCAACAATAATACGTGGTTTTCTCTCTCGTTTTATTTAGTTTTGCTGCTTGTTAATTGTTTCTGATCCTGTTTCTTAGTTTTCAGCAAATCTGAGGTTCTGTGTTCAATTGGGCTGTGAAGCTTGAGATGGACTTATTATGATACAATGCCTCCTGTACGATACTTTGCAATATATAGTGGTACTGTAGGATCAAGGATATAGTTGTAGTATTGTCCAATACTTGACTCTGGTGTTGTGATAGTGTAGTAACAAGTATATATGTGTAGTATTGTCCAGTACTTGACTCTGGTGTTGTGATACTGTAGTAACAAGTATATATGTGTAGTATTGTCCAGTACTTGACTCTGGTGTTGTGATAGTGTAGTAACAAGTATATATGTGTAGTATTGTCCAGTACTTGACTCTGGTGTTGTGATAGTGTATTAACAAGTATATATGTGTAGTATTGTCCAGTACTTGACTCTGGTGTTGTGATAGTGTAGTAACAAGGATATATGTGTAGTATTGTCCAGTACTTGACTCTGGTGTTGTGATAGTGTAGTAACAAGTATATATGTGTAGTATTGTCCAGTACTTGACTCTGGTGTTGTGATAGTGTAGTAACAAGGATATATGTGTAGTATTGTCCAGTACTTGACTCTGGTGTTGTAGTATTTACAGACCACATGACATGAAGTCGTAACTTCTTTCTTTTGATTTCAGACCAAATTATGTCCAAACATCAGCTTTAAAAGCTGCTGAAGTCACTGTATCCTCTCGTCCTCAGTCACCAGTGGGATTTCGCAAGATTTTCATTGTGACAAAAGTTGTGTTTTGCAGATTTTCATTGTGACAGAAGTTGTGTAGCAAAAACAAGTTTTATGAACAGTTTTTTTTTTTATCCACTAAATTCAACTTTCTTTTACAAGGTCCAAAATCTATATATTTGATTCTGGATCTGCTCTTAAGTCATGAAATGTCTTAACTGTGTTACATAAGTTCTACTTCATGGATGCTCTGCCCTCTACTCATGGGTTATGAAGAAATAAGTGCTGTTGAATATCGATGCAGTGTCGTGAAAAAGAGTATTGCGATATATAAATGTATCAATATTTCCTTACAACCCTAGTGTGTCTATAAGTTCTTTGTGATGGAGACGTGAGCTTTCCAGGGTGTCCCTCCTCCCTTTGCCTCAGGCCTTTGTTGTTGGGAAATCCTGCGAAGGGAACAATTCAAATATAAAATGTAATCTAGTTCAAATGTATTAAATTGATTTACGAGTTAAGTGAAAAAACTCTTTCCTGATATTAATTTGCTAGAGTTGTTTCCCTTTTTTAATGAAAGGTAATTGATTTATGACAAGATAAGCAGAGTAAACGTGTACTTTAGGGCCACATGGTGTCGGTACATAATGTGAGAGCTTGTTATTATTTGACCAACATGTGTCTATCATCGAGTAAACATAACGTATGATCAGGACCTTTATTTGTAAGACTTTAAACTGACCCAACAAGTATTTGCTCTGGTGCAGGAGATCCCGTTTTTTTTTATTGTGAAACTTTTAAATTTAGGCATTATATCACGGATGGATCTTCACATAAAGATGGAAAAGATATAGTTTGTTTCACTCAATTTCACGAATTTAAAGTTTTATTTTTGTAGTAAACTTTATTGAAACAAGCCTCTTGAATGTGTCAAGAGAAACAGAATAATGTTACTTCAGAGCAAATTCTGTCCTTTTTCAAAACAAAACACATTTCAGACAGTACGCATAAAATATACTAATCAATTAAAAGAAAGTATATAATTATTAGTGGTACGTATTGGGTGGACTCTGGCGATACGATACATAATCACAATATGCTGATATATATATATATATATATATAAATATAGTGTTACTGTAGGAACAAGGATGTATTTGTAGTACAAACTCTTTTCTGATATTACTTTGCTAGAGTTGTTTCCCTTTGTCAATTGAAGGTAATTATGAAAAGATAAGCAGAGTAAACATGTACTTTAGGGCAACATTGGCCACATGGTGTCGGTACATAATGTGGAGGGTTGTTATTATTTGACCAACATGTGTGTCTATCATCGAGTAAACATAACGTATGATCAGGACCTTTATTTGTACCAGTTTAAACTGACCCACCTTGAGCCTCTTGAACGTGTCAAGAGAAACAGACTAATGTTACTTCAGAGCAAATGCTATCCTTTTTCAAAACAAAACACATTTCAGACAATACTAATTAAATCTAATCAATTAAAAGAAAATATATAATTATTAGTGGTACGTATTGGCAGGACTCCTATGCTGCTATATATATATATATATATATATATATATATAAAAAACCACATGACTCTTGACGAAGTCGTAACTGTATCCTCTCGTCCTCAGTCATCTCCTGGATTTCGCAGGGTTTACTTGTTCCTCTACTGGCAGAGGATGTATTGACTGCTGCCATCTAGTGGTTGGAAGTTTAATTGCAACACAAAAATTAACAAACCCCATGAATGAATTTGCATGTTAATTGTAAATAAAAATATAATAATTCATTTTAAACACATTAATTACACTGTAATACCATAAAATAACTATGGGGAAAAGTGAAAGCGTGTGTATTTATTTATTTAATTGGTGCAGTTCCATGGAAAAATAAAATGATCGAAGAAAGTCAACAAATATAATAGATTTAATTTCTTTTCTCTACCTTCATTGGGCACAAACTCACGGAATGTCATTGGACTCTCCCCAGGCTCGGGTGTGACCCACACATTGAATTAACCGTTTAAAAGTCTTTATTTTCTTAGATTACAACTGAGCAGGAACAACATTCCGAGTGAGCGCGATACTTCCTCCTGGAGAGATTGTTTATGAAAGATTCCGGATAAGAAGGCCAGACAGAATGTGTGAAGGATTATAGATGGAATCTGGTAAAGATAGTCGTAGAAAAATGGAGAGAAGGATGCGGAGGAATGATTTTCTTATTTAACACATCACCTGTTTTATATCACGCACCTGTTCGACAAAATAAACAAACTATTTAGTGAGATCATTGCATCGCTGCCTCCCTTAATATCTGATTAGTGGATAAGATTTGCAAGTATATCAGTGACATTAGAATATTTAATGTTGAATTCAACATTTTAAATATTGAAACTTAGATTTTCTTTTGTTGCTGATTTTTTTTAAATTTATTTTGAGCATTTCTATATATTTAAGGTTAGATTTGTATGATTTTAATAGTTAAATAAAAAAAAACAGTGCCTTTTAAATGATTTTTTTTTCACAGTTTTCTTTTATTCTAATTCCAATAAAAACACATAGTCAAGTGCAGTACAACAAATCACAACAGTTCTACTTCTAGATGATATAAACACAAGTACATTTTATAATAATCTTTTCAATTGAAATGTTGTTGGTTTTTTTAAATAATATATTTTTTTATATTGAATTTAATAATCTGTAAATTATTGAATATGGAATGTATTTATTTTTGAATAATTAAACTAAAACTTATTATTTACACATGTAGTTTGATAACCAGATTTCATGATTCAAAACTATATCTTCTAAAAGAAAAGTCTTAGTCTTTTATATTCAATATAAGAAATGTTGCTATTATAGTTTAATTTAAAGGCTACTATTTAAAAAAAAAAATACATTTAGAAAATGTATTTTGGAATTATTGGAATTAGTTAATAGTAGAATTGAATTTATTTGTTTAATTACAACGTTTTTAATTCAATTTATTTGAGAATAGAAAATTCAACCTGTCAATTATTCAATAGAAAATGCTTTAAAATAACAACATTTCAATAGAAAAGGGTTGAATTAAACCATTCAATATTCTAATGACACAGATGTACTTCTACTTGTATATAAAAGAACATCTGCTTCATGTTATGTGCAGGTTGTGCGCTGTTGTGATGTGTTTTTACTGCTGTTGAGTGTGTGTTTAATGTAACCATAACAGAGGATCCGCTCGGATATAAACAATCGAGTTCATTAATGATTTTTTTGTTTTTCAATAGACGACGAGAAGCGTCTGGTGGAAGAAGTTTTTAACAACGCCGTGGACTGTCTCTCTGACGACGACAAGAAACTTCCACAGGTGAGATCCACGGTCTTGATAACATTTCTACTAACTGGTGGTTGTGTCTATTTTCTTGTTTCCTAAGAAGAATTCCTGTCTCATGAAAAACCCTTCATCTCACACAAATATTGCAGTAATCCGAAAAGTGTCAGTTAGCGGTCGCGGTTATCCAAAGCCACTTATAGTGGATCAACATGTAGCACTTAAGCACCTTGCTCAAGGGTCCACGCCTGGATTCTGTTGCCCAACCTTTCGCTTCGTAGTCACTGTTGCCAGAGAGTCGTGGCAGCTACTAGAGCTGAGCTAAAACATGTGTGTGAGTGTGTGTGTGTCGCACCGTGATCTCACCAGAAGTGTCGTCTGCAGGTCGAACACGTGCTTCCTCTGTTGAAGAGAGGGATAGGAATCCATCATGGAGGTCTGCTGCCCATCCTGAAGGAAACCATAGAAATCCTGTTCTCTGAAGGTCTGCTGAAGGTGAGGAAGTCCTGCCTGAAGGTCCTGAAATGGCAACTATTTTGAGGTCATAGTTCACCCAAATTCAAACTCCTCACTCATTTTCTACTCACCCTCGTGTCGTCCACGAGTTGAGGTTATTTTCAAGAGTAATCTGTTACTTTTTGAGAGTGATGGGAAGAAGTGTCTGTTCGTGTTACTGTCACGAATGGAGCATATGTGCAGCATGTTAGCATTTTAGCATTTGCTACAAAACAAGCTTAAAATATAGAATTATTTAGTTATTTCTGAAAACTATTTCTTATGTGGAGGCTTAAATACAAGAGGGATGTTACAGATGAGCATTATCAAGGTATTTGGATGTTTTTAAACGATAAAAAGTGTCTTTTTGGACGAAGAAATTGAGTACTGTTAGCAACGGTGACATGAACATTCCCTTAGTCGACATCAGAACGAGTAGAAAATGAGTTACATTTTAATATTGTTAATCCATTTTCTTTCATTTAAAGTGTCACTATACGGCCAAAAAACTAATAAAGTATCTTGAAATGTGACAAAACACTTGTTAATGGACATTCTACAGTCTATATACAAAATAAAAGGTAATTTAAAAACCTGAATGTGTATGTTTGTATAATGAGTACCTTAAAAAATATTTTGAGATGCTAAAAAGTAGAGCTGGACTAATAAAGCTTCATGAAACGGTGTCATGTTGTTCAGAGGTCAGTAGGTGGCGCCATCCGTTTAAAATGTTTCATTAGAACAGTTGTTCAACACAAAAGAAAAATAATGCAGGGACGCCATCTAGTGGACTCTGAAAATAATGACACTGCTTCACGAAGCTTAAAAAAAGAGCCACTATTGGCCCTTGAGCCGTACTTTGGAGCAGAATAAGAATGTTTCAAGTCTTTGTCTCTCCTCAGGCGTTGTTCGCCACAGAGACGTTCGCCATGGGCATCAACATGCCGGCCCGCACCGTCCTCTTCACCAGCGCTCGCAAGTTCGACGGCAAGAATCACCGCTTTGTAAGTATTTGGACTCCGTGTTATCACAACATGTATATAAACACACCACCTGTTTAGTTGGTTTCAATCATTTTGGGCTTCATAGCACTCTTGTCCAATGAATGAGATGCAACAGTTGAAACACGTCGCTCAGTATGCTGGCTGCTGATTGGCTTGTTTAAAGAAGTTGTTTTTTTTTTAGCATCGTGTCTGGTTAAGTTCACATCCACTTGTTGTTTAGTTTCAAAATCTGTTTTATCAAGCTGTATTCAAGGAAATGTTATTTTTTAAAACTTAAATTGAGATGGTATTATGAATATGAACTACATTAAATATTTATTACCGGTGTTTTAATTTAATTAACATTTCTCTACATACTGTGTGTATATATATATATATATATATATATATATCGCTATCGCTAAATGTGTCTATAAATGACATAATGATTTATTTCAAACTTAAAATCGGTGCTTAAGTTTCCAACAAAACGTCTCCTGCTTTCCTGTTGGAATTATTATAAACGTTTTAAAATACTCCTTCTATCTAAGTATCTTCCGTGATTCTGTCTCACCAGTGTTTTTGTTTTAGACAAAAATTCAAGATGAATAATATACATAAAAAGAAAAAGTCCCAACACTATCCCTGTAAAAGCTTGAATAGAAAACATGGAAAACAATTATAATAATAAATTATATACAAGTATATCAAACAAATATGTTCATATATACAAACATTCTTAGTGAATCAAGTTGACAATACATAAATAGAAGCCAAACATATAGTTGAATTGATGCAATTAATAGAGCAAATGAAAATAAACAAGTTAGTTACATAATAAAATATTATAATGTTCCGTACATATGACGTTCAAATGATTCAATTTTATTTAAAGTCTCTTATCATAACAAAGTTATCTCAAGAAACTTTACAGTTGAAGTCAAACTATAGTGAAGAAAGGAAAAACGGATGCAGCAACTCAATAATGAGTAAAGCACAGTGTTGCGTTGGCGAGGAAAGCAGAAACCTCGGGCAGAACCAGACTCATTGTTGACACCCTACTACTGTGATGTGCTGGGAGGAAGGATGGGGGGGTAGACAGATGGACGGATAGAAGAGTGGGAGAAAAGAGGAGAGAAAATAACTGTTTGTGGTGTCGATGACGGGTTCGGATCCTTGACACGCTTCATAAAAGGTTCCATCAAGACTGTGTTTGAGTTTCTCCGTCAGCAGTGACTTGGGTCGAGTTCACAGTCGCCTCGAGACGATGCTGCACCGATCATGAGTCGACGAGGAAATAAATAAACGTGCACAGGATAATCGCAAGAGGCCTCAAGAAGGTTCTTTAAAGAATGATGGCGTTGACCTTGTGTCGTCTGCAGCCTTTATATGGCCTGAAAACACGGCGGCGTCTTCGCCACGTAAACAGCCACGCGTTGTTTATCCCACGAGGAGCTGCTGTCGCAGGCCGGAGAGTTTCATCTTCACTCACAACAAAGAGTCCCGAGCAGACGTCTCACAGTTTCCAAAGAAACATCTGGTGCCGCCGGTGTTGCCAAAAATCCACGCAGGCACTGAAACAGACACAAACACACACACACACACACACACACACACACACACACACACACACACACACACACACACACACACACACACACACGTCTCATTCCTTAACCGAGTTGCTTTTCGAATCAAGGGCGATCACATGGCGTTCCTATTCCAAACACCAGATCGCTCCAGGACCAGATGAACGGTCCTGCTTTATCCACGGGTCCCGCCAGAGGTCAATATGTGGAATCTAATCAGAGACATGTGCTTCCGTGGAAAATTGAATTTGAGAGCTTTTGGTGAAGCTGTTTTGGTTCTGCAGCCGTGTGGAGAATTTCTAATTGTTGTTGAAGTGTTTTATAACTTTAAGTGCTTGATATGGAGGCGTGTCAGTGTCATCGGAATATTGAAGGATTTAATTTAAGATTTTAGATGTTGAAACTTTGAGTTTACTTTAGAAATCATGTTTTTTAAAGCATTTAATTATTAATTTGAGTATTTGAATTCAAATATTCAATATTCATTTATCGAAAGGTTGAATTTGTTAACATCAAAAAATGTCTTCTTTTATACAAAGATTCCTATTATTCAAAGGTATATTTTCTAAACATTATATTTCTATATTCGTAGCCTTTTAAATTTAAAAAATGTGTAAATGTTGGTATAGTAGTGTGGCCATACCTGAACATAATATTATACCAACATTTATATATTGAATTCAAAAGACTACTCAATAAAAGATAATTAAATGTATAAAACTGCAATTATAATAATAAACTTTATGTGAATAAAATGATCATATTTTTTTCAAATTTATTATAATTTTTTTTAACAATTGTATATCTTTTTTAAAAATCACCCTTCAACATTAAAATAGTTTTATTCTTAATTATTAATCCCAAAAAACATCAGTTTTTACATTCAAAATTACCCATTCAAAATTCTTATGACACTGATATGTTTTTTTCACCAAACTGTCGCTTCCTTTTTCGTCCATTGACGCCTTCATCCGACCAATCATGTCTTCTCGTCCTCTTCCCCTCAAGATAACGTCCGGTGAATACATCCAAATGTCCGGACGAGCAGGAAGGAGAGGAATGGACGAAAGAGGGATCGTTATCTTCATGGTGGATGAGAAAATGAGTCCGGCTATTGGGAAACAGCTTCTGAAGGTATTTGTCGGTTGCGCAATCGTACTTTGTTGACGAGAGTTTAATCATCAGAACGTGCAAATCAAACATTGAAACTGGGAGGAAAAACATTTCCTGCTGTAGTAAATATTCAGTGTCAGGTTTGGAGAAGCAGCAGCAAGACCTTCATTCTTAATTTCTTTTCTTTTCATTGTGAAATGTACATCAAAAATTCTTTGTTTTCCTTTTCTCCCTCAAAATAACCAACGACAAAAAACACATCAAAGCAAAAAAGAGACAATAAGCAACCAATTGTGTGATTTGAAAAAAAAAAATGCAGTTCATGAGAATAATAATTTGAAGGTTAGTAAGTAAATGTTATTTGTAAAGATCTTTCTAGACCAGGGTCACAAAGCGCTTGAACAATCAAAACAATACACAGCTAAAATATATAGTTTAAAAGATCAAGATACATAAGACAAACACAGCAGCAACAAGAAAGTTAAGAAAAAGCTCAAAAAAGTGTCTTGAGATGTTTCTTGAAGGAGTCAGTAGATCATCAAACACAGATGTTTCTTGAAGGAGTCAGTAGATCATCAAACACAGATGTTTCTTGAAGGAGTCAGTAGATCATCAAACACAGATGTTTCTTGAAGGAGTCAGTAGATCATCAAACACAGAGATCGTATCCAAAGCTTAGGAGCAAAAACAGGATCTGGAAGGATTTCTCTCCTCTGGTCCTGAAGTTCAGGAACCATCAGTAGATTCTGATCCACAGACCTCAGAGCCCGAGCTGGGGTGTAAGTCTGGATCAGATCACTGATGGAAGGTCTGACCATGAATAGATCTGAAAGTAAGAACCAGAATTTTAAAATGATCCTGAAAGAAACTGGCAGCCAGTGAAGAGTTTGAAGGAGAAATGTGAGTTCTTCTACTAAAGCGCCTCAGAATTCTGGCTGCAGAGTTTTGTATTATGTGAAGGTATGTAAGCAGTGAGAGCAGCAGACTTGATAGACTTTACTGCAATAAATATGATGAATGAAGATTCATCCACAGTCTGAACACATCACAAACAATCATAATAATTTGAAAAGAATCAATGACACAAAACCCAAATATTATCACGGCATATAAATGCAAACAGTAATTAAGTAACTAATATGTGTCAATATTTACAGTGATATTGAGGGAATAATATTGGCCTCTTATAAAAGGTGCTTGTAATTCCTCTTCCTGGCATATTTAATTTTCTCTGATACTTCATTCGCTACTTTAACCATTCATTCATGAATTGAGATGGAAACGCGTCCATTAGCTGTAATCAGTCGACACAGAGGAATTAACAATATTGTTCTCTTCTGACATCAATCCTCCTCTGAGCGCTGCCTAATAAATGTCTTGTTGAATAATTGATTTGTAGGAAAACCACTTAATGGAACTAAAACCTTGTCTTTTTCAAGCCTCTGTTAGATGTTGAGCTAACGAACAAATCGCTCTTTATAAACGATGAATGGATCCCGTTTTAAAGAAAGTTTTTTATCTTTCGAAACTGGACGTTGATTAAAATTCAATCATGTTTTTGTGGCATCAACACATGAGACGAGGTCACGTGTTGATGCTAATATTATAGCTCCCTTATTATTTATAATAACTTAAGTATATACTTTAAATGGAACGATGGGAATTATAAAGTTTGAAGCTTAAATTGAACATCAATGGAGGTACATTTGGGATTTATTACAGTAATTGAATCAACTTAATTTTTTAATCTCTTCTTTTCCACTGCTGTTTGCTAGTTTTTGCAAAAAATCATTTGTGTTTTCTTGTGATGTTGTTGGTCTATAGTGGTCGGGGGGGGACACACAAAACCTCCTTTTCAAACTTCACATTTAGATAAACAAATCCCCAAATTAAATGTCATGTTCCTTCATAAATGTACGGTTAACAAAATCTTACTTCAGTCATTTGATCTTTAATTATTGTACATTATATTCAGAGAAGCTTTATTTAAGGCAGTTAAAATGGAATATTTCATTGCTATCAGAATATTTAATGGTTAAATTTTACCTTTAAGAATTTGAAACTTGCATTTTTTGTTGTTGTTTAAGCTTTGAATTATAATTTTATTTAGTAAAAAGGTTGTAATATTTGATATTAAGAGGTAGAATTTATTTTTTCTTTTATAATTAAAATTTTTCAATCAAAATATTCTATAATGCCAACATTTTAAAATGGTATTAAAAGGCTATGAATTAAAAAAAAATCTATGGAATTTAGAACATTTATTTTTGAATTATTGAAGTTAAAATATCAAACTCACAAACACACTGTGCATTCATATAAAAATAAAATCAAATTAATAATAATTATTCAAAAATAAACTTCCTAATATACAAATAATGAATTAAATCATTTCCCCCAAAATTTAATGCTTGTAAAAATCCTGTCAATAATAAATTAAAATATTTAATAATCATGACGACTGATAAATTCCATTAGATGAGTTGAACGTGTCCAGTATAGATCTAATTGACCTGTTGACCTCCTGCAGGGCTCTGCTGACCCCCTCAACAGTGCTTTCCATCTGACCTACAACATGGTCCTGAACCTCCTGCGCGTGGAGGACATCAACCCCGAGTACATGCTGGAGAAATCCTTCTACCAGTTCCAGCACTACCGCGCTCTGCCTGGAGTGGTGGAGAGTAAGTGTTTGGGTTCGGATCCTCCTTCTGATCCGACACTCAAAACATGGGTTTATTTCTCCGCAGAAATCGAGAAGCTGGAGCTGCAGTACAACTCCATCGTCATCCCCAACGAGGACAGCGTCGTCACGTACTTCAAGATCCGACAGCAGCTGGCCAAGCTGGGCAAAGAGATCCAAGAGTTCATCCACAAACCCAAGTACTGCCTGCCCTTCCTGCAGCCCGGGCGACTGGTCAAGGTCAGTCCTCCATTGTTTGCCGGTTCAGGTTTCATCGACACACGAGACCCGGACGATACGCGACACCGACGGCTGATGGTCATGAGAGTCGCTCCACCGGTCCAGGACTCGTGAGACCAGTGCTGTGTCTCAAATCGCGTTCTTGCGTACTCAAAGTTAGTATTTTTAGTGCATAAGTGCGCCTCAATTCTTAGTATGTAAATGTAGTGCTCCATACACACTAAATTGTCACTAAAACACCCACAAAACTGAGTATGGATCGATGGACACTTTCTACACTAAATGGCTCCATCTTAGTGACGTTGTAAACAGAAGTTACTTCATATATACAGTATATATTCATATACTTACAGGTGTATTTTCCGCAGCAGTAGAAGGATGACACGTCTTCAGTGCTGATACCAGCTTAAATATCTTGCGAATATTTAGATTCTCATATTTTTCTTCATTTCTTTTCTCCAAACTTGCAAAACATGCTGCCAGCAGGTGGCGATAGTGTTCCTACAGCTGGTTGAAACCATCGTTAAATAGTAGTAGAAGAAGAAGCTGTCGTGTCATTTCCTGTTAGTGTGTAGCAGCAGAGTTTGATTTGAGACATACTATCTGTGGAGGATTAGTTACTAGTTAGTACGTACACTATCCTGATGCATACTTACTTCTAGTATACTAAGAGAAGTATACGATTTGAGACACAGCACACGTCTGGGGATTAAATTACACTCTGACCGTGAGACCTGTCAGTCATGGACTTGTGGCCCCGCCCCCTCACTGATTTTGTTTTTCAATTTGGGATACGAGTACTTTTAATAATCCCTTCATTCATTTGGAATTTTCCAACAGATTTAATGGTTTGTTTTCAGAAAACTCGGAGGCAGTTTTCTCTTTATTCAACGTCAGGTTGAACTTTCAGAACATAATCATTTGAATCAACAAAACGGGGAACTCCCATGATGCCTTGGGGGCTGATGGGTCGCCACAATACTGTTTTTTTAAATTATACTTCTATGTAGCCACGTCAAAAAGCGACCGACAGCTGTGATTGGACGGCTGGGCGGCAAAGCATTAAAGGTGAAGTTACACCGTTACTGAGAGGGTTGTTGAGAGAGATGACGCCTCACATGCAACGTTGAGTTTATAAGTTCATATGAATGTTGTTCATTTAAACAAGTGGAAAAGATAATATTCACTACTTCTTGGATGTAGTTTAATGCGTAGGATTCACACAAAGAAACCTCGTTATAAACGAGGGACCAACACGTAAAAAAAAATCAACTCTATTGATCAACAAATTTGGTCTGTTTTGGAAAAGCTGTTTTTTTATTTGTTCCTTGTCGCCTTCAACTTTTAGAAAATGATGATTTAAATCAAAATAAATCTAATGATATTGTTAAATATCACTGAAGAGTATTTAGGGAAACGTTGTTTTTTACACATTTATTTCTGTCACAAGGTAAATATAGTCTTTAGTGAATCTTGATCGGATCTCATCCCGTCTCTGAACGTCAAACATCTCTGAAGTCTCTCAACGGTTTTAATCGATGACCTTTCAGGTGAAAAATGAGGACCTGGACTTCGGCTGGGGCGTCGTCGTGAACTTCAGCAAGAAGTCCAACGTGAAGGTGAGTCGCTGCCGTCGCTGGAGTGGTGCTTGTGTTAGAGTTGAGTTAAGAGTCGATGTTCTCAGACGACCAGCGACCTGGAGCCGCTGTACGTGGTGGAGGTCCTGCTTCACTGCAGCAAAGACAGCATCAAGGACTCGGCCACGGAGTCGGCCCGGCCGGCGGCCGCGGGTCAGACGGGGGAGATGCAGGTGGTTCCTGTGATGCTGAGCCTGATGACCTCCATCAGCTCCGTTCGACTCTACATCCCCAAAGATTTGAGGCCCTTCGACAACCGGCAGCTCATGCTCAAGTCCATCCAGGTCTGGAGTCGAAGTACATCGATGTGATTATTATTATTGGATGTTAATTGGATTTTTATTGACTTTTTTTTAAGCATTTAATGACTTATTTGAATAATTTAAGTGAGGGGTAAGGGTTCAAATTTGTTTTGAATCAGAAGTTGAATTCTATTTGTATATTGAAAGTATTTATTCATAAACATTTATATTCAGATTAGAATCTTTTATTGCCAGTGTTGTTGATTTATTTTGTGGTTTCACTGCAGAATAAAATAATTAAATAACATAAAAAAAACAGCAACAACAGAACCAACACCAAAAATATTTAAATATATATATATTACAAAATTTGAAATAATAAAACAAAAACATTACACATAGATTTTCTTATCTAATTATTAAAAAAAACAAATGTTCCAAATTCATTTAAATTCTAAATTTCTAGCCTTTTAAATTCAATATATAAATGTAAAAAATATCTATTATATACTTTAACTATTATATAATATTGAAAGGCTACATATTTAGAAAGAAATTAATTTGTAAAATTTGTTATGGAATTATTATCAAATTCTACGTGTTAAGAGAAATCATTTGAAAAATTTGCAATTTTGCAATTCAATCATTTAAAAAAAAGTATTAATATATGGAAACGATTTAAGAATTTACATATTTAATTTTTTTTTTTTTAATAAATACAATTTTATTATTTGTAGTTTTTTTCAAATGTATTTCAATCTTTTCGTTTTCTTGTTATCATTTTTAGATTGTGTCTTGTGGCTATTTATCTGTTATGCTAGTCATACATGACTGTTACGAATGTATTTAACACTTATTTGAAACTAAAAAACGTTGTTTCTTCTAAAAATTGCAACATTTTAAATGTTAAATATTATAATCTGACACTGATTTATTTCCCTAGATGTCAAAGATGTCCACTGATGTTTTTCTCTCGCTCCACACAAACAGGAAGTGCTGAAGAGATTCCCGGACGGCGTCCCTCTCCTCGACCCCATCGACGACATGGGCATCAAGGACCCGGCGCTGAAGAAGGTCATCCAGAAGGTGGAAGCCTTCGAGCACCGCATGTACTCGCACCCGCTGCACAGCGACCCCAACCTGGAGTCCGGCTACTCTCTCTGCGAGAAGAAATCTCTGGTGAGGAAACGTATCTACTTTCATGTTTCACGATCACGTCGACGCCCTGCTTCCTGTCAGACCCGGCGACTGCAAACGCTAAAAATGACAAAAGCAGGAAGAAATCTAGAGCAGATTTTCTGCAGAACCTCCTCAGTTTTCCTGATAGGATCTTATCGAGGGGGAAGTTTGATCTGTGGGGGAAACTTCCTGAGGAAATACCACCTTTTCCCTAGTAGTACTTCGACCTTTAGATATTTAAATATAGATCGCGGACGTTATTGTTTGATAAAAACGTTCAGTGATTCTTTCAAAGAGTTTTCTTCTCACCTGTTAAATTAAAGTTTCAGATTTTTTCGTTATTTTCTAGTTTCCCATCACAACTAAATGTGATCAGATCTTATAATACTTGATAAATATATAAATATGTTAAATAACCAAGTTAAGAACTGTGCAGAAGTTTTTGATGTTCTTCAAAACTTTGAGAAGAAGCTGTGTTTTGGATCTTAAAAGACCAAACTTCCTCCAAATCTGTGTTGAATTTGTTCAGCCTAGAGAGGAGGAGGAGGAGGAGGGGGAGGAGGAGGTGGGGTGCAGTCGAGATTGACATATTACGTTCAAATATTACAGTACTATATGGTCCGGAGGTTACTCAAATGTTTTATTTTTGTGGGACTTTGATTTTAAGCAACATAGTTAAATGTTTTCCATGGGAAAAAAGAAAGATTCTCGCAATATTTTCTCAAAACTTATGAAGACACGAGGGCTGGTATCGAACCACGCGTCAGAAGTACAAGTACATGCTTCGTCTTTTGCTGCCAATTTCTGATACAAACGTTTGATCAAATATTGATAGTCATTTTTCACAAGACAAAACTGGTGATTGAAAAAAGGCAACATCAGATTGATTTGTTACCAGAATTTAAAAATGTACTTTTTAGAATCTAGCAGCCAGTGAAGATTTGAAAAAATTCTTTTATTTGAGCAAAGAAACTGGCAGCCAGTGAAGAGTTTGAAGGAGAAATGTGAGTTCTTCTACTAGAGCAGCCAGTGAAGAGTTTGAAGGAGAAATGTGAGTTCTTCTACTAGAGCAGCCAGTGAAGAGTTTGAAGGAGAAATGTGAGTTCTTCTACTAGAGCAGCCAGTGAAGAGTTTGAAGGAGAAATGTGAGTTCTTCTACTAGAGCGGCTCAGAATTCTGGCTGCAGAGTTTAGTATGAACTGCAGGCGAGACACATCCTTCTTGTTTGGACACCAACGCTGAAAAATGTAATATTTATTACACATACTATGTTTAATGTAATTTTCAATTATTTCTTTTAGAATTTAACATTTTAATTTATTTTAATTTTTATGTATTTCAAGCATTTTTTAATAATTGAATTCCATCATCTGTATTTTTCCACAAAGAAATAAACATTTTCACAGTAAATTGTTTTTACACATAATTTAATATTAAGATTTGAATAATTAAAAAAAATCTAAAGTCACCAGACATTACCAACAGAGCACCGAGTTACTTTATCCTTCTTTTACTTAATCATTTATTGAATATTGAATTTATAAGGCTATGATTAAAGCATAGAATTAATTTATAAATATTATTTTACAATTATTGTAATATTAAACTTTGTGTGAAGAAAATGAATAATTTAAAAAAAAAGAAATTAATTAAATTGTTTAAAGATATTCCCCAAAAAAACCTTTAAATAAAATAAAAGTGAATCAATATTCAGATGATGCTGCTCTGTCACCTGTGTTGTGTTGATTGTTGGTTGTGCTTCACATTTGTGTGTTTGTTGTTGATGCCGACACACACACACGTGTCGACCCTGATTACACTTCGCTTACGAGGCAGAATTAAAGTCGCCCCAATAATCCTCTGAGCCAGATCTGCTCCTTAGATCTCAGGCTCTTTTGACATCACTTCCTGTTTACCTGTCGTCGTCCCGTCAACGAGCAAAACTATTGTCCTTCAGTCGACTCGTGAGGATTCAAGACAATGAATCAAAATCACAAAAGCTAAAAAGCTAGTGGTTCAGTCATTTTAAGCGGCACCTTAAACTTGATCAGAGGGAAATGTCAATCAAACTCTACTGCCATGAGCACAAAAAAAGTTTAGAACCTTGACATGGGTTTTCTGGATCATTCTGAAGCAGGATTCAAAACTCAGCCGGAGTCACTGCAGTTCATAAGTGTTTTATTTTTGACTTTCTTCTGGTGAGTCTTAATTGTTTAACAGCGGGTGTTTTGGAAGAAGTAAGTCGACTCAAGTTAACGTCCAAAAATAACTTTATTTTTTCATTTCAGCAGCGACAAATTACAATTTTGGTAATAATACAAAATCTTGACTTGACATTGAAAATTGAAATAATAATATGGAAACATTACACAAATAAATGTAATAAATCTTAAATGGTCACAGTAAAAAAAAAGGGTTGTTTGATTAATCTATAAAAAAGTTGAATGCAAAAAAAAAACAAACAGCCAAGACACACTCGCTCAAACCGGTGGCAGTAATCTCACTCCATAGACATAGTCGGCCATGATGTGACGTGCGTCGTTAATCCCACCCTGTGATGACGCAATCCCGCCCACGGCATGTCGCCTCGGTCGGCGCACAGTCATGAAAGTGTTTGTAAACAAGTCACCCACCAGGTGATTCTCAAATGTTCAAATATAAAGCGTTTTCTGGGAAATTAAACACCTTTAAAGTGAGCCTTATAGTGCGGAAAATACGTTAGGTCCATCACCACAGGCTCGTAACTATATATATAAAGAATGAATCGACTCTTGAGTGAACCTATTCTTGCGTCGACTCATCAAAGTTGTGACTCGGACGTCGTCGTGGAGTTTCTCTGGCGCTAAAGATGTTTTCGTTCAGATGGCGACGGAGCTGCGTGCGGCGCGCCGCGAGCTAAAGAAGGCTCGTACGGTGCTGCAGATGGACAAGCTCAAGTGCAGGAAGAGAGTCCTGCGGCGACTCGGCTTCGCCAGCCCCTCGGACGTCATCGAGATCAAGGGGCGCGTGGCCTGCGAGATCAGCAGGTGAGGCTCCACTCGTCTGGTCTTAAGACGTCGTTGCTACATGTGTTTGTGTGTGTTCGTGTGTGTGTGTGTGTGTGTGTGTGTGTGTGTGTGTGTGTGTGAAGTGCGGACGAGCTGCTGCTGACGGAGATGATCTTCAACGGCCTCTTCAACGACCTGACGGTGGAACAAGCCACGGCGCTGCTGTCCTGCTTCGTGTTCCAGGAGAACGTGAGTGAAGACGACACTCTGTCTGGACGTGACACGCCTGTTGCCAGGCAACCACACCGGCGGAGAGTCATTAGTTCTCGTGAAATCTTTATATAACATATATAACTTTATTTTTAATGTTTGCAGAGAAGTTACACAATTACAAAAAGATGGATTAAAATAAATAAGATCATGAAATGATATAAACTCTGTTCTTTTATTTGCACTTTGTTCTTTTATTTGCACTTTGATCTTTGATTTGCACTTTGTAATAATCACAAAGTGCAAATATAAAGAACAAAGGTTGAATAAAATACTGCAAGGCATTACAAAATATTATTTTTAACTTTGTCCTTTTTGTTGCACTTTGTTATTTTTTTAACTGTCCTTTTATTTGTAAAGTGCAAGGGATGACAACTGCAAATATTAAGAACAAAGTTAAAATGCAAGGGATGACAAAGTGCAAATAAAAGGACAAAGTCATAAAATAACAAAGGGGGGGGGAAAAAAAATGCAAATATAAAGAACAAAGATAAAATAACAAAGGGGATGACAAAGTGCAAATATAAAGAACAAAGATAAAGTTAAAATAAAATAACAAAGTGCAAGGGATGACAAAGTGCAAATATAAAGAACAAAGTTAAATTAAAATAACAAAGTGAAGGGATGAAAAAGTGCAAATATAAAGAACAAAGATAAAATAACAAAGTGCAAGGGATGACAAAGTGCAAATATAAAGAACAAAGATAAAATGACAAAGTGCAAATATAAAGAACAAAGATAAAATGACAAAGGTGTACAAAGTGCAATGATGACAAAGCGCAAATAAAAGGACAAAGTTAAAATAAAATAACAAAGTGCAAATATTAAGAACAAAGATAAAATGACAAAATGCAAGGGATGACAAAGTGCAAATAAAAGGACAAAGTTCAATTAAAATAACAAAGTGAAGGGATGAAAAAGGGCAAATATAAAGAACAAAGATAAAATGACAAAGTGCAAATATAAAGAACAAAGATAAAATAACAAAGTGCAAGGGATGACAAAGTGCAAATAAAAGGACAAAGTTAAAATAAAATAACAAAGTGCAAGGGATGTCAAAGTGCAAATGATAGAACAAAGTACAAATATATAAATATCCCAAAAGGACAAATCTAAAACAAAAAGCATCTCCTTTATGTCGTGACGTGAAGTTTGAATCCTGGTCAATGTTCCTCCTCCAGGCCAGTGAGATGCCTAAGCTGACGGAGCAGCTGGCGGCGCCGCTGAGACAGATGCAGGTGAGGAGACGCTCTGCTGTGATTGACGGGTCGGGTGTGATTGACGGGTCTGCTGTGATTGACGGGTCGGGTGTGATTGACGGCTGTCTCCGCAGGAATGCGCCAAGAGGATCGCGAAGGTGTCGGCGGACGCCAAGCTGGAGGTGGACGAGGACTCGTACCTGGGCCAGTTCAAGCCTCAGCTGATGGACGTGGTCTTCGCCTGGTCCAACGGCGCCACCTTCGCCCAGATCTGCAAGATGACGGACGTCTTCGAAGGTGAACCTTTTCCTTCTTCCGGGTACAGATCGCACTGTTGTGCAGGCGAGCAGCGTCTGAAGAGAAGTGATGGAGTCGAATATATGTTTGAATCATAGTATTATTAATTATCTTATGTTTGAGTAACTTTTTATTTCCACCTGATTAAAAATACAACTTGCTGCTAATTTAGTTCAAGTTTCTCCCAGAATTTAGTCATTTCAACTTATTACTTAATTTTAGTGTAAAACCCTGAAGTACAAAATCTTAACTAGACAATTAAATTTAAAATAAAAAACCTGAAAACTGGACATTAATAAATCTTAGGTTCAAAATCATGTTAAACTCAAGCATGACTTGAACTAATTGAATGAGTTCAATTGATTAACTTTTAATTTTTATTTAATTTATTTTGTTTTACTGGTAGTTTTGGTGTTTTTTTTAATAACTATTTTATTTTTGTAGATTTGTTTTTTATTGTTTGGCTTTTATCGTAGATGACCTTGAAAATGAAATTGGTAAAAAATAAATAAATCCCAAAACCTCACGTTAATAAATGAACGCAGTTTTTGGTTTTACAAAAAAAATAAAATAATAATAATTGGGAAAGAATTCAATTATTATTAAGTAAAAAAGTCGTAATTTTTTTTAATCTAAATTCAAAAATAAGTGTCATAAAATCTTCCAGTAAAACAATAAAAAAAATCAGGTCAAAATTTACTGTTTACGGATCAAAAACTACAATAATTGAGAAACTGACGCCGTGAGTCTACAATCTTTTGTATTCATTTCTGAAACAAACGTCTTTTTTTAGTACTTGAAATACTTTGATGTTCGTGCATTACTGGAGCAGGACAGCAGGGGGCAGTCGTGTTCATGAGCTCGCCTGCACAACAGGGTTTAAGGAAGGAAGTGAAGAAAAACATTAAAGATTGAACGTGAAGTCGATCAGTTGCACAACTTTCTCGTCAATAAAAGAAAAAAGCAGAAGAAACTTTTGTAAAGAAAAAAAGCAGAAGAAACTTTTGTGGACGAAGACGTTGGTTTGTGTTCATGTGCGAGACGAGTGTCATTGTGTTGTTGTTGTTGTGCGTCTGCAGGAAGCATCATCCGCTGCATGCGTCGTCTGGAGGAAGTTCTGCGTCAAATGTGTTCGGCGGCGAAAGCCATCGGTAACACAGAGCTGGAGAACAAGTTCGCTGAAGGTCGGTTTCTACTCTCTTTGCACTTTATTCTAATATTCCTGCAGGGAAAAGTTTGTTTTTTAAAGTAATTAAACCATAACAAATATATGTAGAATATAATATTTTAAGTTTAATATTCTAATTAATGAAAAGGTTGAATTACATTTTTTTTTTAATGATTAAAAAAAAATCTTATTTTAAACAACACTTTTCTTTATTGAAAAGTTTCTCTATCGTGAAGATGTGTTTTGAATTTAATTATTCCTGGATGGAAAAGCATTTTTTATATAAACAATATACAATACAATAATGATAAATAAAATTAAATAAGATCATGAAATGATATAAACTTTTATTTGCACTTTGTTATTTATATTTGCACTTTGTCATTCCTTGCACTTTGGGATTATTACAAAGTGCAAATATAAATATCACAAAAGGACAAATATAAAACAAAAAGCATCTTCTTTATGTTGTGGTGTGAAGTTTGATACATTAAAATATTCCTGGATGGAAAAGCTTATCTTTTTTTTTAGTAATTAAACCAAAAATAAATCCAATATATAAAAGATTCAATCTTAATGGACTTTAATAATCCAATTAAAATTATTATTTTATTTAATGTTCATTCAAATATATTTATAATGAAAGGTTTTATATTTGTAAATATCTTATTTTCTCTATAAATTACGTTTGTTGACGCATGGAATTTTATCTCATAATTCAAATAACTAAATAAATATTGACTTTATAAAATGTATTTTTAGTCATTAAATTTAATATAAAAATATGTGTACATTAGTTCCAGACCAACAGAGCAACTTGATCAAACTTTCAGCCGATTGTGACGACTATTATACCAACATATTTCAGTTTAAAAAACTACAAATGTAAAGATATTTAATTATAAAAAATTCATTTTTGAAATAGTGTAATTAGAAAATCAAACTCTTGTTTTAAAAAATGTATTTATTTGAAAATATTCTATTTATTTTTAACTCAAATGTAGCTCCTGAGCAAAGACCGTATTGAATGAAATGATTTAAACTAAATAATAATAACTTGTTTAAAACTCATTTAGTTCACAGTAAGGTAAGATAAGGTAAAACTTTATTGATCCCTCAGTAAAAATGTTGAAATGATCTGAAGATCCTTTGGTTCTCGTCTGGATCTCATCATAACCAGAAGTATTTACTGGACAAATATTTGACTCCGACGTTTATTTAAATGTGTTGAGTTTGGATCCGAAGAGAAGATCTTTTCTCTAAACACGAACAGATTATCTTGACGAGGATCCGCTCGGATTACTGTTGAATTAGAGCTTCGGTCTCGGAGCAGACGGTTGTGGGTTCAGATCCCAGGTTTGCTCGACGGTGAGAATGTGTTTTAGGGTTAAAAAGCAACTTTTCCAATGAGAAAAAATAGATTTTAATCAAACTTCTGCTTCTAAATGTTGATCAATTAATCTCAGCTTCTGTTCAAAAATAAATTTTAGGTTAAATAAACTTTTTCAACAAAAAGATTATTGTTTTTTTAATGAAACAAAGTGACCGTTTCTTAAAAACATGTATATAATTCACTTTTTTAGAGCTTGAAAAAAACGTTTAAAATCATTTTTATAAAAAATGTTTAGCATTTGAATTTTTAATGTTACAAGTCAATAATTATGATATTTTGAAGAAGTCGATTGTTATTTTGAATTGTTTAAAAAATGTGTAATTTTGTTTGAAAATGTAATTATTCAAAAATGAATGTTCCAAATTATACACAACGATGAAGTAGTTCTGTACTCTGTTGGTAATGTCTGGATACTATAGAAACATTTAAAAAGTATTTTTAATAGTAAGAATCATAATTTGATTTGAAACTTGCTGTTAAAAAATGTCAATTGTATATTGTAATATTTATACATTAAACTTTAAAATATTAAAACATTTGGGTTCAACAATTCAATATTTTCCGATGACCTTCAGAGTCATGTGATCAAAAATGCGAAGAAGAAAGTGTAGACGTGGTGGAGATCAATGCTAATGGATTTTTCTTTTTTAAAAACTAAAATGACGCTTAAATGTGAGGATTTTTGTCTTCGTGTTTGTAAATCTTTCATAAGTGACTTAAAATGATGCATTGTTGGAGCCGGAGGTCGTGACCTTTGCTTCTTCTTCTCCCGCAGGAATCACGAAGATCAAGCGCGACATCGTGTTCGCGGCGAGTCTCTACCTCTGAGTCACGAGTCCGTCAGGAAAACGTCTTTTTATTCTCTTTGTACATATTTTTATTTCCAATAAACGACTGTGGTTCGTGGACAGAAGTGTTCGGTTGAAGTAGCAGCGAAAGGCAACACGGACCAGAACCCCGGCTCTGATCCGGGATCAGTTTCCAGACTCCCGTCTAAGAAGCGGATCCTGGATCAGATCCCGGGGGGTCGGTCAAAAAGCAGAATTACATTCACACCAGTGGCGGGACCCTCTAGTGGAGCATGCGGTTCCGGACCAGCGTCCGTCTGGCGCCGGCGAGCACTTGCAGGTTAAAACATAAATACTTTGGATCAAAAGTCCTGAAGAAGAAGATCTCAGTTCGGACTCTCGAAGTTGTGTCCGTTGGTCGGCGTCTCCTGGAGCGTCGTGTGCGGAATGTTTTCCTCTCTCCTGGCCTCGGGTCGCTGGAAGAAGCCGGAGACGAAGAAGACCTGCAGGAGCAGACGTGACCGTCGGTTAGGCACCGCAGTACTACTCCACAACGCTAGGCGGTGTTTTTCCTTGAACTCCGAGGATCTGCTACTTTTACCACACAAACTATGTTAGGCTTGTGAGTATTTCTGATTATTGTACACCTCTGTGGTAGTAAGTAATTAATTTTTATATTGCGCTTTTCCAGACCAGGGTCACAAAGAACTTAAACAATCAAAACAATACTCAATAAAATATATACTCTAAAGGTCAAGATAATATTGAGAACAACACAGGAGTCTCAGAATAATAATAATACTCGAAGAGGCTTCGTGGTAGAACTCTGCAAGGCTTGGCAGCAATACTCCTTTGGCTCTATAGTAACTTTTTTTTTTTAAATCCTGCAAACCATGAAAGGCTTGAAAGTATTTTTCTGCAAACTCTGCAGTAATACTCTCTACAAGGCTCAGTCGTATTACTCACTAAGGCTGCGCATAATTACTACGTAAGGCTTGGCAGTATTACTCTGTGAAACATTGGTATTTCTCGGTAAGGCACCGTGGTACTAATCCACAAACCTTGTGGTATTACTCTGTAAAACTCTGTGGCATTACTAGCCAAGGCTTCACAGTACTACTCCGTAAGGCTAGGGGGGGATACTTCTCTAATCTCCATGGTATTACTCCGCAAAGTTTGTGCCTATACTTCATGATGCTAGGTGATATTACTCTGGGAAAAACTCTGGTATTACTCCATAAGGCTTGGTTAGTATTCGTAGCTCAGGCTTTGCAGTATTACTCTCTCAGCCTCAGGGATATTACTCTGCAATCCCTGTGGTATTACTCTGTAAGGCTGTATTACTTGAGTAAGGTAGTTGGAGTAATAATTAAGCCACAGCTCTGTTATCAGTGAAGGTCGCGCCTCAGAACATGATAACAATAGTATTACTCATAATAAAGTATTACTGCGATCAGCTGAGGAAACACTGACCACGAGCACGGCCATGACGGCTCCCTGCAGCAGACCGACCAGGACGTCGCTCCAGTGGTGTTTGTAGTCGGACACGCGGGACAGACCGGTGAAGATGGAGGCCGTGACCAGGAAGAACTGGACCGTGGGCCGCAGGAGTCTGGCCCAGTCCACCTGCAGCCGGGCCTGAAGGTAGAGCTGGAGGAGGAACAACATGTTTACACTCGTCTGTCCTCGTGAGTCACTGGTTTATGACATCATGAGGACTTTATGACATCACAGATAAAACCATTAAAAATGTTTTTCTTTGTTTCTAAAAACAAAACTACATTTGACCTCGAGGTCAAGGGGGGAGACCACGGGGCGAGGCCAGGATCACACGTGGTGAACCAGCTCCCACTCTGGCTGGAGAACAGGTCGTGTGTGAAGGACTCACCGCCAGGAACAACATGCAGTACATGGAGAACGAGGAGTGGCCGGAGTAGAAGGAGAGTCTGGAGAGAAAACATGACTCAGCGTTTTTTATCAAGAACAAAGTACAAAATAAACAGATTCAAACCGACAACATTATTTCTGCAGCTGCTTCACAACCAACAACTCTGGAGGGACGACGAACAACATCCCAGAATAAACACAAGTGTCATCCCCTCGGACTCACAACCATCGACCGTCGGTGTGTGTCGACTTCGAATCCAAACTTTATTGACACTGACGACAAAATCTGATGATTCATCACTATTTTTTTAAAAATCTGGACTCGTTTCAGTTTGAGTTTCATGAGGAAACTTGATCCGAGCCAGACCTGCCTCTGTTGACTCACACAAACGCACACAACACACACACAAACGCACACAGAAGGGGAAAATACAAAGGGAGGGACTCACGCACAGAGACATGCAAATGCAAATATACATACAACCACACAGACGCAAAAAAATGCACAAAACACACTTGCACAAAAACAAACATACATACAACCCCATTGTAAAAAAAACACTCGCACAAAAAACAGACAAAACACTTGCACAAAACACACTTGCACAAAAAACACAAACACACAGAGACACACACTTGCTCTGAAAAACACACTCGCACAAAAAAAAAAAAAAAAAAAAAAAAAAAAAAAAAAAAAAAAAGAACACACAGAAAAAACACACTCGCACAGAACACACTTGCACAAACACACACTTGCGAACAAAAAACACAAACACACAGAGACACACACTTGCTGAAAAAAACACTCCCACAGAGACACACTTGCACAAAACACACTTGCACAAAAAAACACAAACACACAGAGACACACACTTGCTGAAAAAAAAAAATCAAAAAACACAAACACACAGAGACACACAAAAAAAACACTTAGAGACACACACTTGCAACAAAACACAAAAAAAAAAAAAAGAAAACACCTCTACCAAGACACACTTGCACAAAAAAAGAAAAAAACACACAGAGACACACACTTGCTGAAAAAAAAAACACTCGCACAGAGACACACACTTGCACAAAACACACTTGCACAAAAAACACAAACACACAGAGACACACACTTGCTGAAAAAAACACTCGCACAGAGACACACTTGCACAAAACACACTTGCACAAAAAAACACAAACAGAGACACAACTTGCTGAAAAAACAATCGCACAGAGACACACTTGCACAGAAACACACTTGCAAAAAAACACTAAAACACTTGCAAAAAAACACAAACACACAGAGACACACACTTGCTGAAAAAAAACACTCGCACAGAGACACACTTGCACAAAAAAACACAAACACACAGAGACACACACTTGCTGAAAAAAAAACACTCGCACAGAGACACACTTGCACAAAAAAACACAAACACACAGAGACACACACTTGCTAAAAAAAAATAAAAAATGCAGAGACACACACCTTGCTGGAAACACCACTTCTCAAAAAAAACACAAACACACAGAGACACACACTTGCTGAAAAAAAACACACTCGCAGAGACACACTTGCACAAAACACACTTGCACAAAAAAACACAAACACACAGAGACACACACTTGCTGAAAAAAACACACTCGCACAGAGACACACTTGCACAAAAAAACACAAACACACAGAGACACACACTTGCTGAAAAAAAAAACACGCTCGCAGAGACACACACTTGCACGAAAACACAGACACACAATCATGTGACGATAAAGTGTTGTTGTACTTTGTCCTCGTAAACACACAACTCACTGATTCAACTTTGATTGAATCTCATCTAAACTCAGTTTAACAAGATCGTTTTTATCTGTCGCTTAGTGTCTCACTGTGACCTTTGACCTTTCATTTCTCCCGAGTAGAAGTTTCTTCACATCTTAAGAAGTTTATCAGTGTCATCGCAATATTTTGTGTTGAATTTAATATTTTGAAATGTTTTTTTAAACATTGGATTTTTATTTTTGGTATAATTTAGTTAAAAAAAAAATGGGATTTAAAAAAAATATTGTTTTTTTTTTTATATTCTAATTCCAATAATCCAAAAATATATTTAATTAATTCAACGTTTAATTCTTAGTCTTTTTAAATCAATATAAAAATGTTTATATAATCGTGTCGCATGATTGGCTGAAAGTTGGATCCAGTCTCTCTGTGATCTGTTGGTCATGTCTGGCGACTCTATTACACCAACATGTTTATATATTGCATTTAAAAGACTACGAATGAAAAAAAATGCATTCATTTAGAAAATATATTTTAATTCCAGTATTTTAAAGTAAACAAACTCAACCTTTCAATGTACAAATAATTAAACTATTCACTAAATTCAATTCTTAAAAATAGAAAATTCAATAGAAAAACCCATAGTTTCAACATTCCGATGACATCATTGAACTTCCTTCCCGTAGCCACACTTGTCCTTCCCTGTGAAACACACTGACCTGCCCTCGTTGGACTTGATGGCGTCACCGGTGCACACGAAGTCCTCCACGTAGGCGCCGACGGTGCAGTTGAAGGTCTTGGGGTCGGGCCGGCACACGTCCAGGAAGTGCGGCCGCAGGCGCCCGATGGAGTACTTGGCGATGTCGGTGAGCGACTGACTCATGGCGGCGCCGAACAGGAAGGAGCCGACGGCCTTGTAGACGCAGGCGAGGTAGTTGCCGAAGCCAGACTTGGACGTGACGCGCTGCAGGTTGACGGACACGCACTCGCCCACGACCATCTGGGGAGAGAACGAGGGTCAGGGTGTCGTGCAAACAAACACTAAACGTGACATGAAGCAGGAAACATGGAGGACGACCATGAATGTTGCTTATGAAGTTTAGATCTGTATTTTATAACCTTTTTCTTTAGAATCAACTTTTAATCAATAAAGATTTTTAATCATTTTTGGTGTGTTGTTGTGTTTGTTAGTATTTAGCACTGGGGTTACCATGACAACATCCAAAGAGTGTTACTTTATTAAGTTCATTTTTTTATTCATTTTTAATATAATTAAAAAATCATGTACATTTAGTTGTTACATGTGTATTTTATAACCTTTTTCTTTAGAATCAACTTTTAATCAATAAAGATTTTTAATCATTTTTGGTGTGTTGTTGTGTTTGTTAGTATTTAGCACTGGGGTTACCATGACAACATCCAAAGAGTGTTACTTTATTAAGTTCATTTTTTTATTCATTTTTAATATAATTAAAAAATCATGTACATTTAGTTGTTACATGTGTATTTTATAACCTTTTTCTTTAGAATCAACTTTTAATCACTAAAGATTTTTAATCATTTTTGGTGTGTTTTTGTGTTTGTTAGTATTTAGCACTAGGGTTACCATGACAACATCCAAAGACTGTAACTTTATTAATTTTATTCAATTTAATTAAAACAATTAAGTACATTTAGTTGTTACATCTCTATTTTATAACCTCGTTTTAATTTAGAATCAACTTTTAATCAAAGATTGTTAATCATTTTTGGTGTGTTTTTTGTGTTTGTTAGTATTTAGCACTGGGGTTACCATGACAACATCCAAAAAGTCTAACTTTATTAAGTTCATTTTTTCATTAATTTTTAATTTATTAAAAAAATCATGTACATTTAGTTGTTACATGTGTATTTTATAACCTTTATTACTTTAGAATCAACTTTTAATCAATAAAGATTTTTAATAATTGTTGGTGTGTTGTTGTGTTTGTTAGTATTTAGCACTGGGGTTACCATGACAACATCCAAAGAGTGTTACTTTATTAAGTTCATTTTTTTTATTCATTTTTAATATAATTAAAAAATCATGTACATTTAGTTGTTACATCTGTATTTTATAACCTTTTTCTTTAGAATCAACTTTTAATCACTAAAGATTTTTAATCATTTTTGGTGTGTTTTTTGTGTTTGTTAGTATTTAGCACTAGGGTTACCATGACAACATCCAAAGACTGTAACTTTATTAATTTTATTCAATTTAATTAAAACAATTAAGTACATTTAGTTGTTACATCTCTATTTTATAACCTCGTTTTAATTTAGAATCAACTTTTAATCAAAGATTGTTAATCATTTTTGGTGTGTTTTTGTGTTTGTTAGTATTTAGCACTGGGGTTACCATGACAACATCCAAAGAGTGTTACTTTATTAAGTTCATTTTTTTATTCATTTTTAATATAATTAAAAAATCATGTACATTTAGTTGTTACATCTGTATTTTTATAACCTTTTTCTTTTAGAATCAACTTTTAATCACTAAAGATTTTTAATCATTTTTGGTGTGTTTTTGTGTTTGTTAGTATTTAGCACTAGGGTTACCATGACAACATCCAAAGACTGTAACTTTATTAATTTTATTCAATTTAATTAAAACAATTAAGTACATTTAGTTGTTACATCTCTATTTTATAACCTCGTTTTAATTTAGAATCAACTTTTAATCAAAGATTGTTAATCATTTTTGGTGTGTTTTTGTGTTTGTTAGTATTTAGCACTGGGGTTACCATGACAACATCCAAAAAGTCTAACTTTATTAAGTTCATTTTTTCATTAATTTTTAATTTATTAAAAAAATCATGTACATTTAGTTGTTACATGTGTATTTTATAACCTTTATTACTTTAGAATCAACTTTTAATCAATAAAGATTTTTAATAATTGTTGGTGTGTTGTTGTGTTTGTTAGTATTTAGCACTGGGGTTACCATGACAACATCCAAAGAGTGTTACTTTATTAAGTTCATTTTTTTTATTCATTTTTAATATAATTAAAAAATCATGTACATTTAGTTGTTACATCTGTATTTTATAACCTTTTTCTTTAGAATCAACTTTTAATCACTAAAGATTTTTAATCATTTTTGGTGTGTTTTTGTGTTTGTTAGTATTTAGCACTAGGGTTACCATGACAACATCCAAAGACTGTAACTTTATTAATTTTATTCAATTTAATTAAAACAATTAAGTACATTTAGTTGTTACATCTCTATTTTATAACCTCGTTTTAATTTAGAATCAACTTTTAATCAAAGATTGTTAATCATTTTTGGTGTGTTTTTGTGTTTGTTAGTATTTAGCACTGGGGTTACCATGACAACATCCAAAGACTGTAACTTTATTAATTTTATTCAATTTAATTAAAACAATTAAGTACATTTAGTTGTTACATCTCTATTTTATAACCTCGTTTTAATTTAGAATCAACTTTTAATCAAAGATTGTTAATCATTTTTGGTGTGTTTTTGTGTTTGTTAGTATTTAGCACTGGGGTTACCATGACAACATCCAAAAAGTCTAACTTTATTAAGTTCATTTTTTCATTAATTTTTAATTTATTAAAAAAATCATGTACATTTAGTTGTTACATGTGTATTTTATAACCTTTATTACTTTAGAATCAACTTTTAATCAATAAAGATTTTTAATAATTGTTGGTGTGTTGTTGTGTTTGTTAGTATTTAGCACTGGGGTTACCATGACAACATCCAAAGAGTGTTACTTTATTAAGTTCATTTTTTTTATTCATTTTTAATATAATTAAAAAATCATGTACATTTAGTTGTTACATCTGTATTTTTATAACCTTTTTCTTTAGAATCAACTTTTAATCACTAAAGATTTTTAATCATTTTTGGTGTGTTTTTGTGTTTGTTAGTATTTAGCACTAGGGTTACCATGACAACATCCAAAGACTGTAACTTTATTAATTTTATTCAATTTAATTAAAACAATTAAGTACATTTAGTTGTTACATCTCTATTTTATAACCTCGTTTTAATTTAGAATCAACTTTTAATCAAAGATTGTTAATCATTTTTGGTGTGTTTTTGTGTTTGTTAGTATTTAGCACTGGGGTTACCATGACAACATCCAAAGAGTGTTACTTTATTAAGTTCATTTTTTTATTCATTTTTAATATAATTAAAAAATCATGTACATTTAGTTGTTACATCTGTATTTTTATAACCTTTTTCTTTAGAATCAACTTTTAATCACTAAAGATTTTTAATCATTTTTGGTGTGTTTTTGTGTTTGTTAGTATTTAGCACTAGGGTTACCATGACAACATCCAAAGACTGTAACTTTATTAATTTTATTCAATTTAATTAAAACAATTAAGTACATTTAGTTGTTACATCTCTATTTTATAACCTCGTTTTAATTTAGAATCAACTTTTAATCAAAGATTGTTAATCATTTTTGGTGTGTTTTTGTGTTTGTTAGTATTTAGCACTGGGGTTACCATGACAACATCCAAAAAGTCTAACTTTATTAAGTTCATTTTTTCATTAATTTTTAATTTATTAAAAAAATCATGTACATTTAGTTGTTACATGTGTATTTTATAACCTTTATTACTTTAGAATCAACTTTTAATCAATAAAGATTTTTAATAATTGTTGGTGTGTTGTTGTGTTTGTTAGTATTTAGCACTGGGGTTACCATGACAACATCCAAAGAGTGTTACTTTATTAAGTTCATTTTTTTATTCATTTTTAATATAATTAAAAAATCATGTACATTTAGTTGTTACATCTGTATTTTATAACCTTTTTCTTTAGAATCAACTTTTAATCACTAAAGATTTTTAATCATTTTTGGTGTGTTTTTGTGTTTGTTAGTATTTAGCACTGGGGTTACCATGACAACATCCAAAGAGTGTAACTTTATTAATTGTATTCAATTTAATTAAAACAATTAAGTACATTTAGTTGTTACATCTCTATTTTATAACCTCGTTTTAATTTAGAATCAACTTTTAATCAATAAAGATTTTTAATCATTTTTGCTGTGTTGTTGTGTTTGTTAGTATTTAGCACTAGGGTTACCATGACAACATCTAAAAAGTCTAACTTTATTAAGTTCATTTTTTCATTAATTTTTAATTTATTAAAAAAATCATGTACATTTAGTTGTTACATGTGTATTTTATAACCTTTTTCTTTAGAATCAACTTTTAATCAATTAAGATTTTAAATAACTGTTGGTGTGTTTTTGTGTTTGTTAGTATTTAGCACTGGGGTTACCATGACAACATCCAAAGAGTGTTACTTTATTAAGTTCATTTTTGTTATTCATTTTTAATATAATTAAAAAATCATGTACATTTAGTTGTTACATGTGTATTTTATAACCTTTTTCTTTAGAATCAACTTTTAATCAATAAAGATTTTTAATAGTTTTTGGTGTGTTGTTGTGTTTGTTAGTATTCAGCACTGGGGTTACCATGACAACATCTAAAAAGTCTAACTTTATTAAGTTCATTTTTTCATTAATTTTTAATTTATTAAAAAAATCATGTACATTTAGTTGTTACATGTGTATTTTATAACCTTTTTCTTTAGAATCAACTTTTTTTATCAATTAAGATTTTAAATAATTGTTGGTGTGTTTTTGTGTTTGTTAGTATTTAGCACTAGGGTTACCATGACAACATCCAAAGACTGTAACTTTATAAATTGTATTCAATTTAATTAAAACAATTAAGTACATTTAGTTGTTACATCTGTATTATATAACCTCGTTTTAATTTAGAATCAACTTTTAATCAATAAAGATTTTAAATAATGTTTTGTTTGTTTTGTGTTAGTTTGAGCACTAGGGTTACCATGACAACATCTAAAAAGCATAACTTGTTAATTTTTTTAAATTATTTTTTAATTTAATTAAATAAATAAAAATCATGTACATTTAGTTGTTACGTCTGTATTTTATAACCTTTTTTTCTTTAGAATCAACTTTTAATCAATAAAGATTTTTGTGTGTCATTGTGTTTGTTAGTATTTAGCACTGGGGTTACCATGACAACATCCAAAAAGCGTAACTTTATTAAGTTCATTTTTTAAATTAATTTTGAATTTAATAATAATAAAAAATCATGTACATTTAGTTGTTACGTCTGTATTTTATAAGCTTTTTTTCTTAAGAATCAACTTTTAATCAATAAAGATTTTAAAGAATTTTTGTGTGTCGTTGTGTTTGTTAGTATTTAGCACTGGGGTTACCATGACAACATCCAAAAAGCGTAACTTCATCATTTTTTAATTCATTTTGAATTTAATAATAAAAAAAAATCATGTACATTTAGTTGTTACATCTGTATTTTAAAACCTTTTTTTCTCTGGAATCAACTTTTAATCAATAAAGATTTTTAAGTTTGTACTTATTGTTTGTTGTCGTGTTTGTTAGTATTCAGCACTGGGGTTACCATGACAACATCCACAAAGCGTAACATTATTAAGTTTATATTTAATTCAATAAAATAAGATTTTTTTAACTTATAATTACATATTTCTGTCTAATATCAAGTCATAAAATCAACACACAAACAAACACAGTTTTAATAAAGTCAAGTTTTATTTTAAATTGGTTGTCATGGTAACCAAAACTTTCAGACACCATCAACTAAAGTTAACAAAATAAAACTAAAATAAATATTTGAACGAGACGATCAGGAAACGTTTATAAAATGATGCGGACACAAAAGTTTTGGAGATTTTGGAAGAAAAAAGAGTTTGTTCTCTCGTAACTTGTATCTGTTCGTGTAAGAAAATAAATAATTAAACACAAATAAACAATAGAGAAACTAAAATAAATTTAATTTCACATCAACGTGGCGACAAATGTTTTTTTTATGAAGTCTTTGATGTTGTTTTAGGGTTGCTATAGCGATAGTTTACACACAGATGCTAATGCTATGCTAACATCACCGGTGGTTAAAAACGTTTTTGGTTTTAAGAAATCACAAGAAAGTGTTTTATTGATTTTATTGATACTTTTTTTGAAAAATACGTATATTTATTCAAAGAAATACGGGACATCAGTCGACACCATTAACATTTATATTTTTTGTTCCATTCTTAGTCAAACAAATGCTAAATTTTCCAAACAAGAACAAATGAGTCTTGAATTTAAATGTGTGTTTTTACTTAAATGAAAAAAGTCTTAAAAGTTTATATCTTTACTGTCGTTTCATTCTGTGAAAACCGAAGATCATTTGTTTTGTGCTTTTGTTTCCCTTTTCCAGAAGCATTTATTTGACACATTAATGAAACTTTTAATTAACAATTAATGTTCGAAGACAATAAAATATATTAAATTATTTCCCCTTTTTTTTTTATATTGAAACGTTGAACTGGGTTTTTTTTTATGAATTGAAAAATGGTTATAATTTATAAAGAAATATTTATATTCAGGTTAAATAATAATATATATTTTTTAAATTTGAAACATTAATATAAAAGGTTGAATTATTATCGTTTTAAATCATTTATTTAAATAAAAAAAAAAATCTGATTTAAAGGTTGAATTATTTTTCAATATTTGAAACATTAATATAAAAGGTTGAATTATTTTTGTTTTAAATTAATGAATTAAAAACATTTGTATTGAAAGGTTGTTTTTCTTATAATTGATTTGAATACTTTTCGAAAATTAATTAGTTTTTTTTTTTGCTTTTTTACACGTGTAATAATCCAACATTTTCCCCTCAAAAAAAAAGGGAATTTATACTGTTTTTTATATATTATACCAAAATGGATGCATTTTTTTTTTACACGTAGAGTTAAATCTTCTAATTCCAATATTAATATTTATATTTACATTTTTTAATCCCTAGTCTTTTCAATTCAAATCAAATGTTATAATTGTGTCAAAAAACAAACATGAATAATATTCCATCATATTTATATAAAGGATTAATGGCCACGAATTAAAAATATATTTAATTAAAAAAAAGTATTCTTGAATTATTGAAATCAGAATATTAAACTAAACTAATTAAACTATCTGTAACTAGTAATGTGTTGATGAAGCTTCACGAATCAGAGTCATTACCTTCAGAGTCCACTAGATGGCGTCTCTGCACTATTTTCCTTCGTATCGAACGACTCGTGAACTTTAATCGTGTCACGCGAGTTAAAAAAGCCTGAGAACAAACAGACTCTATATGTTAAATAACAAACATCACGAGATCATTAAACCATCAATGCAGTCACATGACTCGTGACCTTTGTCTCCAGAAAACAAACTGGTGTTTTTCCATCAGCTAATGCTTTGTTTTGATGAAAGTCATGTGACCACGAGCTTCTCCGTGGAGGTTGTTTTATGAAAATACTTCCATGTCTCCTGAGGCGAAGAAAAACATTTTTTTTAATGTTTTTTATAAAACATTTGATTTATTAGTTCTAATATAGATCAATTTATACTAAAACAATATGTAATTATTTGTATTTTGATACTTATTTTCAGTGTTTATTTTATGTTACATACAAAATATCTTAGTTTATTCTGTCTTTTCATTATTTGTCTTTATTTACTGTTGAGTAAAGTCATTTGTTTTGGGAAGTATTTTTTGGATATTATACGTAAAAAGAATGAAACAAATGAAAAAAAGACTGACGCTGAAATATACGCTAAAAAATAAGTATTTTTGTCTTGTTTTGAGTCATAACTCTGATGGAAGAAGTTTTTTTTTTACATATATAATGACTAAATAATACTAATAAAAGTGTTTCTGAAAATAAATTAAACTTGAATGAACAAATGTTACACTTATATAATGATGACTTATGCAAATATCTTATTTTTTTTACAACTAATATCAAGATCTTTTGAGGATTAAGTACATTTTCTTTTTTCTAAAAACCTTTTCAAGATCATTTTTTTCTACTCGTGTTCATTATTTTGTTTTGGGAGCAACACACACACACACACACACACACACACACACACCTCACCATGATATAGAAAAAGTAACTTTTTATTTGAAATGTTTACGGAGCAGCTTTGAAGGGTTTAAAAGAAGCTTGTTCTTCCACTCGTGGCTCTTTGTTTACTTCGTTAAACAACATTAACATGAACTTAAACATTGTTTAAGTGTTTTCACTGCGTCGACCGTCGATCACACTCGTCTCAGAGAAACTGTGTTTTATTTTGTATTTTTTTTATTGACTCGAGGCAAAAATAAATTGTATTGTTGTTTGTCTCGTGGACAACAAAGTGCAACTTGTTTTTTCTTTTACATCTTGTTGATTTTAAAGGTACATTAAAGAGACTTTTGTTGGGACGAATATGATTATAAGAAGAAATATAGTTTGATTTAAAGGCTGATATTTTAGATTTATTTAGTTTTATTTATATAATAAGGACAAAGTTCTTATAAATAAAAGTCATTTTAGGCATTTAATGTTTTCGGTCCTTTGGTCACATGACTTACTACTTGATTACAAAATATTTATTTATTAAAATGTTCTTTTATAAAGAATTGGACATTTCAATTCAGTAACTTCTATATTGAAAAGTTCTATTTTTACACATTTAGTTTCATGTTCTAAATACAATAATGACAAAAACATAAAAGTGAACCATGATTGGTTGAAGGTTCGATCCAGTATCTCGGTGCTCTGTTGGTTTTGTCTGGTGGCTCTATTATACCAACATTTATATTAAATTGAAAAGGCTACACATTGAAAAATATTGTATTAAGAAAATAATATTTTGAATTATTGGAATAAGAATATCAAGATATATTTGTAAAAAAAAAAGGATTGTTTTTTTATTCAATTAATTTGTTGGGATTAAATAAAATAAAATTTAAATATAGAAATGATCGAATTCAATAAAAGCAAATTCAATCAAATATTGAATTCCATTGAAAAACAACATTTCAACAGAAACACAAAGATTGGATGCAACGAGCAGGAGGAGAAGAAGAAGAAAAGCTGGAGTTATTAGCGTAAAAAAAAAAGAGAGATTAGAAACAAAGGCACTTACAACAAAAATGGTGAGAGGAATCATTATTCCTCCTAACACCTGATAGGAAATGGCCTCCGCTTTGACCGGATACTTGATGGAATCGTCATTACAGAAAAAGCCTCGGCGGAAAGGTTTGTGTTGCAGATTGAGTGTAACGAAGGGCAGTCCCACTGGCAGAGGCGAGAGAACAAACAAACAAACAAACAAACAAAAAGAAAAGCAGGTTAATCAAGGTTATTTCAAGCAGACGTCACACTGGTGCAGGTGAGTCATGTGACCGGCCAGGTGAGCTGTGCGGGGCAGGAAGTCGCAGGAGTTAGTGTTAGTGAAGGAAGATCCAGGTGCTGGACCTGAACACAAGTCGGCAGGAGAAAAAAATCATTCAAAATCGTCAGCCAAAAATATTTGCAAGCGTCGACCATGTGACCACGTGACCATGTGACCACGTGACCATGTGACCATGTGACCATGTGACCATGTGACGAACGCCGCGGCGCCGAACCTTGTCAGGGAAGAAGAAACTGAGAACGAACGGAGGTTAAACCAGGACAGGAAGAGGCGACAGGATCAGGAGTTAGTGTTGCTTCGTTGACCTGAATTATTCAATAAAATCACCAGTTGAAACGGTTCCCTGCGTGTTCTTGAGTTCAATGAAAGTGGACGTCGTCCTCCTTCGACCCTTGACGTGACCTCATGGGATCAAAGGTCACGTAGAAAATTCACAACCATTTTATTTTGTTTATTTTTAGTATTCATTTCTAGTGTTTGAACCTGAAAACAGGGTTTTTTTGGTCAAAAATGCCAGTATTTATTGCCTTAAAAAGATTTAAGTGGAAAAACAAGATACAATAAAACAATAATTTAACATATTTATCTTGATGTTATTCATTTATTTTATATTTTTCGCTTTGAGGTAATTCAGTCGATCACCAGTTTTAAGTTATATTTAAACATTTGTCTTATTTTCCTTGATGGTCAGTATATTAGTGAATATTTGAGCAACACGTGTATTAAAACACGGCGTACGTGACAAACATTAACGTCATTTAAGGTATTTCTTCCACAAAACTAAAAGTAAAAAGCAAAAAATAAAATAAAAATAAGGTTATAAAGAACCAATAAGTCTCGTTTTAAAAACATGTTTGGATCTTAGACATTATATTTTGTTTTATTTGATTATGTTATGTTAACATTCCTAAATACTAATAACATTTTCTGTCCGTCTGTAAAAAAAGTTATTTATTTATTATTATTCTGTTGAACCAATTAAATATATATTCACGATTGTCGTTGTTACTTTGTCAAATATAACGTAAAACCAAGAGGTTTAGGTTGAATTTTTAACTTTTTGTCCTTTTTTCATTCTTCTGAGGTTGAGGTTCTCTGTAAAAAAAAACCTACATATTGCATTATTTAAATTTTAAAACAGGGGAGTAGAGAATTTATTTTTAATGACAATATATATATATATATATATATATATATAGTGGAAAAACATTGAGATGTGTATTCGAGTATCAGATGAACTTTTTGTTGACACGAGTATTTTCTTGCTATATTTCTGATCCGTTGAAGTTAATAAGTGACATCAAAATATTGAATTGTTCTAATTAAAATGTTTTCAAATGCTTAAACAAAAAAAAAACATTTCACAAAATAAAAAGTTTCATTTTTTTGGAATAAGTGAGTTAAAGTATTTCTAAATTGAAAGTTTGTTGAATAAGTGAATGAATACTAATAATGTTCTTTTTACACATAGAGTTTGATATTTTAATTCCAATAATTCAAAAGTAAATCTGCTAAATGCAAATAACCTTTTACTTGCAGCCTTTTAAATTCAACATAAAATTGTTGGTATGATAGTGCCACCGAAAATCCAGAATTTAAAAGCTTAAAAAGAACAAAAATAATGAATTAGGAAAATCATTTGTGTAGTTATTAGATTAGAATATCGAACAATAATAAAAAATACATAGATCTTTCAGTCCAGTTTGCAGTTAAGTGCAAACAGAACGACAGTAAAGTGTTGTCAAGGATTATAGATTAGAAAAGAATGATTTTAAAGACATCGTAATGTTGTTATAAATAATAAAGTCCAAACAAAGACTCTTGTTTATGTTTTAAATAATGAATGCGTCTCACGCTGGTTTCTTAAGCTCGTGGAACGACCACGTCAACCTTCTGTAACAACTTTTGTTTTACAACTTTATTGACACGAGTCTTAGGGTCGCTAATAGGATTAAGATCCATTATTACTATTATCACTGGGATTAAAAACTGGCGCCGGCGTCGAAACCCAAACAACGCTCCTGATTATTTAAAGGTTGTGTTCTTTCTCAAGACTAGATCTATCGACTGGTCATGTTTCCTGCCGTCCTTACTTACGCAGCTAATGGGCAGCGTGAAGCCCACGGTGTACAGCACCGTGGACGTGACCGTGCTGGGGTGGAAGGGGTACTTGATGCTGTCATCGCTACAGAAAAAGCCCCTCTGGTAGGGACGGACTTTACCCAGGTTGAAGGCTGCCAGAGGCAAACCTCCTGTGGACGAAGAGCAGCGTTAGAACACAAGACATCGACCTTACCTTACACATCCCGTGACAACACGAGTACACAACGCACACACATGATATTTACAGCACTGTCTGGTGCACTGGATTATTAAGCGCACTGTCAATGTTTCACACTTTTTGTACACGTAAAGTTCACTGGATTATAAAAATAAAGTCAGTCAAACTTTACTAAACAAGTTCACAATGAGTTTCTACTGTTTACTTGTAACCAGGGCTGGACGATATATTGAAAGAAATATTGTGATATTAAAAGATGATAATAACATTAACATGATGATAGTTAATACACACTCTCAGACACACACACTCTTCCCTCGTTCTGTAATCACTTCTGTGGTAATCAATTAGGAGGACGAGGACCAGCAGGGGAACAGGTGCAGCTAAATGTTAATGAATTCCTTCGTGGCTCCGTCTTCGTGCGATTTACATATTGAAAACATGTGAAAATGTATCATTTTTTAATTGTATAAATCAAGCATTTCCAAAATGTGCACTTCAACCAATCAGTGTCAGGTTCTGTAAAGTTGTCAATTTGTACTTCTATGTCTTGTTGTTGTTTACGTCTCCATCTGTCTGTGAACTGTGCGGCGCAGCTTGATAGGCTCGGTTGCTATGGCGACGCGTCTTAGCTCAGTATATCCACGGAAGTTATGATCTAGTCAAACACTAGTGATCCAGTCACTCGTCTCTTTCAACCTCCTTTGTTAAAGCAACATATCGTAAGAACTTTTCATCTCGTCTGAGTTGTTTTCTTATAAGATCGTGAACTTCCAAACAAACCTGTCCGTCTTCACCGTATGCTAACGAGCTAAGTTGTTAGCGTCATTTATAAAGTGTTATGTGTGCGTCTTCACCGTATGCTAACGAGCTAAGTTGTTAGCATCATTTATAAAGTGTTATGTGTGCGTCTTCACCGTATGCTAACGAGCTAAGTTGTTAGCGTCATTTATAAAGTGTTATGTGTGCGTCTTCACCGTATGCTAACGAGCTAAGTTGTTAGCATCATTTATAAAGTGTTATGTGTGCGTCTTCACCGTATGCTAACGAGCTAAGTTGTTAGCGTCATTTATAAAGTGTTATGTGTGCGCGTACAAGGAGGTGGATTTATTATTGATTTGGTGATATCGTGACGCGCCGGTGGCTCCTCTCTGATGTCGCTCAGTTTCGCGGGAAAACCGATGCAAGTCCCGCGAGACTGAGTGTTATAAGAGATATTTTTCTACGATAATGTCGACACTGAAGAGCGGAAATAAACGAAAGGGAAATATCGCAACTTTTTCCTTCTCTGAACTGCCGGACCTCCACTACAGTACCTGATACTGCAAGCAGCTACATTTTTAGGTGAAAGAAAAAAATTATCGCATTAATATTGATATCACAATTCAAGACACCAATATCAAATATCGCACTTATTTCCAATATCGTGCAGCCCTACTTGTAACATATAAAACAAACACCGTCCGATTCCGCTCAATCAAACATAACCAAGCAACGAAATTATTGAAAACATGTGCGATCATTTATATTTATTTATTGTATAAATCAAGCGTTTCTTAAATGCCCACTTCGGCCAATCAGGCACAACTTTAAATTGGTGCCCAGATGCTGCTTCGCTATTGGCCAGAACCAGAACACGCTCAGTAGTGAGTAACTTGTACCAAGAAGACACGGTTCCTCAGGGAATTCAAATTATTTTGCTTTGAAAAAACATGTTTTTATGCAAGTCTTGCGAATCTTTTCATTATCAATCATTAATGAAATTCTGTGTCTTGCTCAAGAACGTGTTGTGTTTTCTCTTCCCGTCTAAATCCAGAGGTCAAAGGTCAAGAGCTTCTCTTGCCAAGTCAGTTAGCTTCGTGGGATGATTGGCGGCAGCAGCCGGAGCAGCCGGAGTAACCGGAGAATCACGAGTCCGTCACGACAACAAACACACACTGGAGCGTCGTCAACAACAAACACACACACACACACACACACTCACATTCTTTAGGGTTGAGTCATGTAAGATTACACAGAAATTAGATCAACACCCGAAATAATTCACAGAATCACGCAGCATTTTTCCAACATGACTCGTCGTGCTTGTTTTTTTTGTCAGATTCCTGCCAGGATGTCGTTGTGTTGCAGGAGCAAAACACAACAAGATTGTGACACAAGCAGTGAAGACACAAGGGTTAACACCTGAACGTATTCCTGGAGGAACATCGAAAATGTACTTGTTAGAAAATGTCATTAAACACTTTACGTTGTGAAAAGAAAACAAACATTTTTAAAGATATAAACAAGAGTTGTGTGGGTTAATGATGACAAATTAAACAAAGATTCATATTTATAAACTGTTGTTTTTACCTTTGAATTAAACAACATTATTATTTTTCAACAATTAGAATCAATTGGAACATTGAATAGTTTCATTTAAATTTAAATTGTTGAAACTTTGAATTTATTTTTTAAGCATTGAAAATTTTGAATTAAATGCAATCATTTCTATATTGAAAAGTTTTGTTATTATCGAATAATTTAATTGAATTTTTTTCAGGGTTTTCATAGGGTTTGACATTTTTATTTTCAAAAGCAGAAGAAAAATAAATCCTAAATTCGATTTTTTTTTTAATTCGTAGCCTTTTAAATTCAATATAAACATTTTTGGCAGTTTTGCCATTTTTATGTTGAATTTAAAAGACGGCGAATGAAAAAAAGATTGAATTTAGAATTGGCTTGATATTAAATGTAAAAATCTCTATTTTTATTGACTTGATTATTAAAAAAACAACATAAAAAATATCACACTTGCAACAGGGAAATTATTGAGTACAGCTATTAAAAAGAAAATATATATATTCAAAAAAAGAGATTTTTTAAAAATCAATATCAAGCCAATTCTAAATTCAATCTTTTTTCATTTGTATATTATATAATTATATAAAAAAAACCTGCTCACTCAAGCCCCAACTTTGCAGACATCTAAAACTTTTTGGCCAAGAGGTATGAAAAGAAACTGAATAGATTCGTAAGAGACGTAGAAAATATGTGTTGGTAGCAAGGAAATAAACAATATTTTATTTAAAAAAACAGCAGTATTTCAATCAGAAAATTCAGAATTTTTAGATTTTAAAGGTTTAATTCAACAATTAAATATTTTGATTCAACTGATATACATATAAATCCATTTATCTTCATCAAAATGTACATTTTTTCCTCAATAAAACTAAAGTAATGTTAGAATTATGTAATTAACAGCATTTACTTATCGTTAATTTATTTTTTTAAATCAAAATGTACATTTTTTCCTCATAAAACTAAAGTAATGTTAGAATTATGTAATTAAAAGCATTTACTTATCGTTAATTTATTTTTTTTAAATCAAAATGTACATTTTTTCCTCAATAAGCCTATAGTAATGTTATAATTATGTTATTAACAACAATCTACTTATTGTTTCTTTCATTTATTTTAATAAAAATCTATAAAAAAAATAAAATTTTTTTGAGGGAAAAAAGTTGAATTTTATTAAAATAAATGAAAGAAATAATAATAAGATTGTTGTTAATAATATAATTACATTATTTCCTCAATAAAACTATAGTAATTTTGTAATTATATTATTAACAACAATCTTCTTATTGTTTCTTTCATTTATTTTAATAAAAATCTATAACATTACTATAGTTTTATTGAGGAAATAATGTAGATTTTTATTAAAATAAGAAAGAAAAAAAGAAGATTGTTGTTAATAATATAATTACATTATTTCCTCAATAAAACTATAGTAATTTTGTAATTATATTATTAACAACAATCTTCTTATTGTTTCTTTCATTTATTTTAATAAAAATCTACATTATTTCCTCAATAAAACTATAGTAATGTTATAATTATGTAATTAACAGCATCTACTTATTGTTTTATTTATTTATTTTCATCTAAATGTACATGTTTTCCTCAATAAGCCTATAGTAATGTTACAATTATGTAATTAACAACAATCTTCTTATTTATTTCATTTATTTTTAATCTAAATGTACATTTTTTCCTCAATAAAACGATATAATTGTTATAATTATGTAATTAACAGCATCTACTTAGTTTATTTCAATTATATTCTATCCATTTCTATTGTTTACTTGTTCACTGCTGCACATACAACAGTGTATTTCTTGTGGTTCTGATCTTCTTCTTCTTCTTCTTCTTCTCCTTCTTCTAAACATTCTGCAGGATCTTCCAGGAAAAGGAAAACCCTCGTAGCGCTGAGTCATGGACGACCAGCGTTAATTGATAGGAAGCAGATCCACGATCACGTGACCTTCAGACGCTACAAAGTGCTGAGTAAGTCGACGCCGATGGAAACATCTTGGAGCCAGAGATGATATAATCCAACATGGAGGCCATTGTTGCAGCAGAACAATGGTGGAGGCGAGTCAAAGAAAACAGGAGTGTCGTCTCTGTACGTCCTTGTGGATCGTTGTTGGTTCATCTGGTGTTTTATCAAATATATAATGTATATCGTTGAGTTTTTCATGTTGTTGTAAAGTGTGACTTATAGTTGTTGATGTTAATGTCATGTTAAATTGAGGTAAAACTATTTTTAACATTATATTTATATACATTAGTTTGATTAAATATCAATATCACAATATGTTTGATATTAAACACTGAATCGATTTATGTTTTATTTACAAATACTTCATCTCTTGTCAAATACAAACATCAGCTGAAAGTAAGTAAGTAAGTAAGTAATTTATATTTTTATAGTGCTTTTCCAGACCAGGGTCACAAAGCGCTTAAACAATCAAAACAATATTCAATAAAGTATATACTTTAAAGATAGTAAACTGAAGTATTGTGTTTACAATGTTATTAGATTAGATTAGATGTATTCCTTAATTACTCAAGGGGAATTTTTCAGTTTACAGCAGCATCAGGAGAAAAATAAAAACAAATATAATATACATAAAATATTTAAATAAAAATAAAAAATATTTGAAAAACGTATTATTTCACAACATACACTATATACAAAAATGTACGCTATTTATAAAAAATGACAGTTTTAGTCCAATTTAATTAATTTAAAGAAGACAATACATCGTAGTAAGTACAGTATCTCGATACATTGTATCATCGACTCTTACAATACTCATCATATCTTCAGATTCCTGCTAATACACACTTGTATATTTAATTATTTACAATTAACATGCAAATATTCAAAGAGTTTGTTCATTTTGTGTTGCAATTAAAACAACGGACAATGATCTGACTCCAATTACTGACTGAGGACGAGAGGATACAGTGACTCCAGCTGCTTTTTAAAGCAGATGTTTGGACATATTTTGGTTTGAAAACTTCGTCAAGAGTGATGTTGTCAACTACAACAATAATACTACAAATATAGATCATTGATCATCAAAATATATCGTATCGTCGATCGTGAATCGCGATACATTGCATCGTCGACTCTTACAATACTCATCATATCGTAAGTTTCTTGCTAATACACACTTGTATTCTTTTAACAACACTGTATCAACAACTGAACTGTATTACATTTTTTTTTGGGGGGGGGTTCACCTTCAAATCGTATTTTCTTCTTTTTTTGTTTATTAACTCCAATAAAGTGTGAAAAATAAATAAATATATATATATATATATATATACATATCTTTTTAATGATTTACAATTAACATGTTTGTTCATTTTGTGTTGCAATTAAAACAACGGACAATGATCTGACTCCAATTACTGACTGAGGACGAGAGGATACGATGGACTCCAGCTGCTTTTTAAAGCCGACGTTTGGACATATTTTGGTTTGAAAACTTCTCCAAGAGTGATGTGGTCAAGTACTACGACAATACTACAAATATATATATATATCATTGTTCGTAAAGCGTCAAAATATATCGTATGGTCGAATCGCGATACGTATCGTATCGTCCAATTATACAAACACCAACATATATATATAAATGCAGATGGCGAAAAAAACACAACAAGATCCAAACAATAAACATAGTTTCCTGAGTCGACATGTGACTCGACATGTTCCAAACGGAAGCGAGGGACCGAGGCGAGGACACTCACCCAGAACGAGACACACTATGTCGAGCAGCACGAACGAGATCGCCCGGGACTCGAACATCGTCGCCTCCCGTGTTGCTCTTCCTTCCTCGCGGCGTTCGAACCCTCGACCCTCGCGTCACCAGCGACGTATAAACAAAGCGACACCTCGACGAGCAGAGAAGTCACCGGGGCGTGTAGAGGCGAGTGTTCGGCGCAGATAAGTCTTCTCTCCCGCCGGGCATCGTCCGGTGAAACGTCTAAGTATCTCCTCTCACGCACCGACCACCATTTTGAGCGACACCTGTCGCGGGCTGACGAACGCTGACGAAGACTGACGAAGACTGACGAAGAAGACCCCGCGCGGAGCCGAAGACCCCCCTCCTGACTCTAGAGTGCGCTGGTGACGTCACGGGGGCCGGTGCTGCGTTCATGTGCTTGTAGGAGTGTCGGACAAAACAATTCGAACGCTGATGTAACTCGTGGTTCTTTGCCAGTGTTGGCGCTTAAAGCTTAGAAATGCGAGACTTTAAATGCTACTTACGGATGACCTTCGATACCATGAACAACTTTGTTTGAAACTAAGTCAATAAAATTAACTATTGCGATGTTTTTTTTAATATATATATAACCGATACGGAAAGCAACGATTTTCTATATCTTAGCATTAAATAATTTTAGTTATAAAAATATACAATTAATAATGGCCACACACATAGAATGATTTAAATAATAATAATAATTGTATACGTTTTTGCACGATTTAAATGACACTACTTCCGACAAACCACTGGCCCCACCTAGCGTATTTAGGGTGCAATTACAACAGAAGGTAGATAGAAGGATGGATGGATAGATGGATGGATGGATGGATGGATGGATGGAAGGATGGATGGAAGGATGGATGGATGGATGGATGGATGGAAGGATGGATGGAAGGATGGATGGATGGATGGAAGGATGGATGGATGGATGGATGGATGGATAGATAAATAGATCTAATAATATAATAATAATAATATATTCTATAACGTTTTTTCCAATTAAAAATACACAGCAATACAGATGATAATTCATAAAATACAAATACAAATAAAAACACTTTCAAGAACCTACTTTGCAAACACTCACAACATTTTTTGGCCAAATGATACGGAAAAAATTGAATAGATTTTGTAAAAGAGACGTAGAAAATACTTGTTGGTAGCAACGAAATATATAAAACATACTTGAATAATTAATTGAATTAAAATACAATATCCAACACATACCGTCTATATTATTCTGCCATTAAATAATTTATTTGTCTTTGTACTGTTTTTTGTTTTGAGTCAATGGTTGTTTAATATGCAACTATATTCACCTCTATTTATTGTTTTATATATATACTTCTAAACATTTTTTTTTTTAATAAACACTAGTAAACCTGCCATTTTAATGACACAAACTAAATATAGCATAAAAACTCACACGCGTCTGTTAAGGTGGATCTGCGGAAATATATAATAAAAATAAAAATAGATAGATGGATAAAACTTTATTGATCCCTCTGCAGGTTTCCTTCAGGAATTTGTTTTTCCAGCTCACAGCAACACATACGATAGATATATAAAAAAAGAAAAAGTTTCTATAAAAAGAAAGTTCAAAATGACACAATCTTAATCTAAAGATATACATAGATCAAAGAAAAATAACAAAGACAAAGGATACAAAGATTAACATGGAATATCATCATCTTTTCGCTAAATAAATAAATAAAACAAATAATAAATAAATAAAACTAAAAGAACAGAAACTGAATCATGTTCTCTACCCACTGTGGGATTAATAAAGTAATCTTATCTTATCTTATAAAGCTTCATGAAGCAGTTCCTTTAAAATAAAGTCATGAATAAATGGATGAAAGAAAAAAACTCCACAACTTACAAATGTGTTTTATTTTGAAAACTTTATTTGAAGTGACACAAATAATGTAGATATAATGTAAAAAAATCATTAGAAAACATATTCACAACTTCCTTTTCACATCTTTGGTCTGAATCCACGATTGTTCGTTGATCTCTCAACGTCGTTTAATCAACATTTCATCAACAAAAACATTCAAAATCCTATAAAAAAAATGATTTATTTTTCAGTCAAAGTTACAATTGAGTGACATTAAAACCCATCGCTGCAGATTGTGAAGAAAGTATTCAAAAGTAAGTACTCGCACGTAAAGTGTAAAGTTCAGAAAATGTAATATTTAAACACATTGTTTTGAGGAAACTCTGGGATTGTTGACGTCAACATATTAAATAAATTGGAATTAAAGTTTTTACTTCAGAAATTAAACAAATAAAATCAAAATAGATCAACTTTACAAAAAAATGTACAGGCTTTTATTAAATGAAGATACATTTAAAAAAAAATGTTTTAATAATTTAAATGGCGAGTCAATTTCAATCGGTTTTCACGCCCATTACATAAAAAGAAAAAGACAAATGACTTAAGATTCCACTTAAATCCCAGTTTTAATAACTATAAAAGATATTCATTTAATACTCGACCAAACAAATAAAAAAACGCCCAAAAGAAATTGATGAATACTTTTAATCATTTACAATATTTCACCTTCAAAAACAGTTTCAGTCTCCTTCATGTTTTACCAGCAGTAACATCAGTCCACAAGGTGGCGCTCTCTGCCTGAACATTGCATTTAAAGATGCCGCAGGTCAAGAAGGCACGTTTAGAAAGAACATCTCCAGCGATCAAGATTCAAACAAGTCGTCGTCGTCAGAAATCTGTCCTTTTTTTCCAGCTTTAAACGCTTTTAAGAAACATTTTTTAAACAACAAAACATATTAAAATCCACTGAAATAAGGTCAATAAAGGAGTAGCTGCGGTTTTGACGCATGTTCTGACTTTTAAACTCAATGTTTCTAACTAATGACGCGGCCTCGGCTACATGTTAGCTTAGCGACTAATGTAGCTTCAGTGCTAACGTTGCTAATGAAGTGCTAGCATGTGCGGGAAAAGATTTTCGTATGAAGCTGAGAAACACTAAAAAATGTGGCTTTTTTTTAGCTGTTAAGGTAGATTTGTTTCTGTATTATTCAGTCAAAAAATAAATGTTAAAAATCGGCTAAAACATGTATATCTAGAAGCCAGAGAGGTCGTTGACCTTGACCCAGAGACAACACAAGGGATACAAACATTTTTTTATTAATAAACACAATTTTTCCTAATCAGAATGTTTTTTTTAACGAAGAAACTATTTGGATTGAAAATATTTTTGGTGACTAAAGCAACATACTTTTATTTATATATGTTTATATGAATGAAGCAATTTTCTTGATTGAAAATATTGTCACATGATTGCAGCAACTTTTTTGATTGAAAATACTTTCTTTTGATTGAAGAAACTTTTGATTGAAAAAAGTTTACTTTGATTATAAAAAGTTACTTTTAAACCAACTTTTTTAAAATTGAAAATCATTTTCTTATGATTTTCTTCAATTTAAAAAGTTTTTAAGCAACTTTTAAAAAATAATATTTTTTTTTTTTGATTAAAAAAGTTTTTTTTAAGCAACTTATTTTAAATATTAATAAATAATTTAGATTAAAACAATTTGTTATTTAATTGAAAAAAGAAATTTGAAAATCATTTTCATTTTCTCTATTTTCTGGAACAGTAGAGAAACAAATCCACGTCCATAAAGTCCATGTGAGTGTGTTTGACTCTGTTTGACTCGTTGTCCTTCAAGAAGAACCGACTCGTGGTCCTTCAAGAAGAGACGACTCGTGGTCCTTCAAGAAGAACTGATCGTGGTCCTTCAAGAAGAGACGACTCGTGGTCCTTCAAGAAGAGACGACTCGTGGTCCTTCAAGAAGAACCGACTCGTGGTCCTTCAAGAAGAACCGACTCGTGGTCCTTCAAGAAGAGACGACTTGTGGTCCTTCAAGAAGAACCGATCTTGGTCCTTCAAGAAGAGACGACTCGTGGTATTTCAAGAAGAACCGATCGTGGTCCTTCAAGAAGAACCGATCGTGGTCCTTCAAGAAGAGCCGACTCATGGTCCTTCAAGAAGGGACGACTTGTGGTCCTTCAAGAAGAGACGACTAGTGGTCCTTCAAGAAGCGACGACTCGTGGTCCTTCAAGAAGAGACGACTTGTGGTCCTTCAAGAAGAACCGATCGTGGTCCTTCAAGAAGAGACGACTCGTGGTCCTTCAAGAAGGGACGACTCGTGGTCCTTCAAGAAGAACCGACTCGTGGTCCTTCAAGAAGAGACGACTCATGGTCCTTCAAGAAGAGACGACTCGTGGTCCTTCAAGAAGAACCGACTCGTGGTCCTTCAAGAAGAACCGACTCGTGGTCCTTCAAGAAGGGACTTAAGACCCTCGTGGTCCTTCAAGAAGAACACTTTCAAGATGGTCCTTCAAGAAGAGACGACTTGTGGTCCTTCGAGAAGAAACGACTCGTGGGTCAGTCAAGAAGATGGTCCTTCAAGAAGAACCGACTCGTGGTCCTTCAAGAAGGGACGACTCGTGGTCCTTCGAGAAGACACGACTCATGGTCCTTCAAGAAGATGGTCCTTCAAGAAGAGACGACTCGTGGTCCTTCAAGAAGAACCAACTCGGGGTCCTTCGAGAAGAAACGACTCGTGGTCCTTCAAGAAGATGGTCCTTCAAGAAGAGACGACTCGTGGTCCTTCAAGAAGATGGTCCTTCAAGAAGACACGACTTGTGGTCCTTCAAGAAAAACAGACTCGTGGTCCTTCAAGAAGAGACGACTCGTGGTCCTTCAAGAAGATGGTCCTTCAAGAAGACACAACTCGTGGTCCTTCAAGAAGATGGTCCTCCAAGAAGACACGACTTGTGGTCCTTCAAGAAAATGGTCCAAGAGTGTCCCGACTCGTGGTCCTTCAAGAAGATGGTCCTTCAAGAAGACACGACTTGTGGTCCTTCAAGAAAAACAGACTCGTGGTCCTTCAAGAAGAGACGACTCGTGGTCCTTCAAGAAGACAAGACTCGTGGTCCTTCATGTCTTCTTGAGCTTCTGCTTGCGTAGGTGAGCCTCGATGTCGTGCCTGAAGAACAACATGCCGAGCTGACCGTGCGACGCCTCGTTCATGGCCTTGGACTGCATGCACATGCGGTACTGGTCCGGCGGCAGCTCGTCGGCGCAGAGCTTCTCGTGCCACAGGTGGAAGAGGCCCCTGGACGGCGCTCGCACCACCAGCAGCTGACTGTGCAGGTACTTCCTGTAGAGGTGCACGTCCTCGCCGCCCCAGCCCTTGATGTCGATGTCGAAGCCTCCTGCGGACGAGACACGACACGATCAACACGCTTCCTTCTCCGGGAACCTGAGGAATCCTCTGAAGTCCAGAGATCAGTGTTTTCTTGTTCCTGCTGCAGAGGAAAATACAAACTATCTGAACGTGTTGGAGCTCGTCTGAGCTGCGAGGAGAGACGAGGCGTCCAATATCTCACTTTTCTGGAGCCTCAGGACTTAAAAATAATCATTTCAAGGAATAATTAAGTTTCAATAGATGTATTTAATTGGAGTTGTTGTCGAGACAATCTTTTTTAAAAAACATCAAAGCACACTGAGAGTGCAGACCCGCGTCAACATTCTAATTTACACCCACATTTATTTAGTATTTACGCCTTAGATTCAGTTTAGTGAAGTCATTTTAAACTTTTTTTTAGCGTTTGTAAAACTGTCACTATCACAATGGAACAGCAGGGGGCAGTAGTGCTCTGGAATTCCCGCTTACAACCATTTTATCCATGATTTTATGAATTTTTCTTAAGACGTTTTTATTTGTTCAGGCTTTTCCTTGATTTCCTGGAACTCCTGTTGTGTTATCAGTTTTATCTTGACCTTTAAAATATATACTTTATTGAATATTGTTTTGATTTTTTAAGCGCTTTGTGACCCTGGTCTGGAAAAGTTAAAAAATAAAAATGACTTGCTTATTTACTTACTAACAATTTAGTGGTTTTGTATTTTTTTTCCTCATGATTAATGTTTTTGTTAAAAAAGAGAAAATACACCAAAATCTTCACAACAACAATTGAAAATATATATTTATCTTTTCAAATAATGATTGTTCTGGACTTTTATTCAGTTTTTTTTAATATAATTAACCAAAAACTTTTTTTAGCATTTGAAAAACTTTCGATATCACAACAGCAGGGGGCAGTAGTGCTCTGGAATTCACGATTACAACCATTTTATCCATGATTTTATGAAGGATTTAATATGTATTGTGTTAAAATGTAGTGGTTTTGTATTTTTTTCCTCATGATTAATGTTTTTGAAAAAAAGAGAAAAAACACCAAAATCATTCGCTTCATAACAACCATTGAAAATATATATTTATCTGTTCAAATAATGATTGTTCTGGACTTTTATTCAGTTTTTTTTCTATAATTAACCAAAAACTTTTTTTTAGCATTTGAAAAATGGTTGACATCACAATGGAACAGCAGGGGGCAGTAGTGCTCTGGAATTCACTGTTACAACCATTTTATCCATGATTTTATGAAGGATTTAAAATGTATTGTGTTAAAATCTAGTGGTTTTGTATTTTTTTTCCTCATGATTAATTTTTTTGAACAAAAAGATAAAAAACACCAAAATCATTCGCTTCATAACAACCATTGAAAATATATATTTATCTGTTCAAATAATGATTGTTCTGGACTTTTATTCAGTTTTTTTTCATATAATTAACCAAAAACTTTTTTTAGCATTTGAAAAACTGTCGATATCACAATGGAACAGCAGGGGGCAGTAGTGCTCTGGAATCCACGCTTACAACCATTTTATAAAAGATGTTATGAAGGATTTAAAATTAAAAATATATTGTGTTACCATTGAGTGGTTTTGTAATTTTTTTCCTCATGATTACTGTTTTTGTGAAAAAAGACAAAAAACAACAAAATCATTCGCTTCATAACAACAATTGAGAATATAGATTTAACTGTTAAAATACTTTTATTCAGTTTTTTCTTTACTTAACCAACAACTTTTTTTTTAGCATTTGAAAATGTGCTGATAGCAGTGAGCACAATGGGACAGCAGGTGGCAGTGGTGATCTGGAATTCACTCCCACACCTCTTTTTAACAAGGTTTATAATGAACAAAAATTTAAAGTATTTGTTAGCAACATGATAAATGTTCAAATCACAAAATATTACAAAACATTTTAAGCTTCATGTCATGTTGACGCACAACATTAAAAAAAATATTTGTTACTTTTTTAACAAAGTAAATCCATAACTTTTAACAATTATTATATTAACCAAGTATTTTTATTTTTACTGTACTATAATTTAGTGTTTTTGCCATTTATTTTTCAATGATAAATGTTAATGTAAAAAACACCCACACCATTTATTGGCTTCATAAAAACACTAAAATTTGAGATGGTAAATTTAAACTTTTGTAAAGTTTAGTCCATTTTTTCATATAATCTGAAACTTTTTTTGCATTTGAAATACTGCTGATAGCGTTCAACACAATTCATCACATTTATTGTAATACAATTTTGCAATAATTGTCATTCTTTCCCTACGATCACTGTTATTGTGAAAAAAGACCAAAAAGGTTTTTACCAAAACTTAAAATTGATATGATTGACACAACTTTTTAAAATAATAAATGATCTGGATTTGATTTAATTTTTCTATATATTCTAAAACCCTTTTTTCAGCATTTGAAATATTACCGATTGCAATTAGCAAACATTTTGTGATACTATCCCCTTTTTCTTGATAATGAAAAGGTTTTTTTTTACATTTTAAACTTTAAAAAAAGTAAATATTCTGGACTTTTATTCAGTTTTATTTTTCTATATAGTCGGACACTTTTTTAGCTTTTGAAATATTTCTGATAACAATTAGCAAACATTTTGTGGTTCTTTTCTCCTTTTTCTTGATAATGATTATTTTTTTTTGTAACATTTTAAACTTTTTAAATAGTTAATATTCCAGACTTTTATTCAATATTATTTTTCTATATAATGTGAAACTTTTTTTAGCATTTGAAATATTGCCGACAGCAATGACCATGTTGGGGCAGCAGGTGGCAGTGGCGCTCTGGAGCTCACTCTCTTTTTAACATGGTTTTATTCAGTTCAGTTTATTTTAGAAGGACAGGATGTAGTTAGATTGTTAAGTATAAGTGAAGAAAAATGGTGTCAAAACTTAGTGCTTATGTTTATTTATTCTATAGTAATTTTGAATGTCTAGTACGTTTAATCAACTTGTGACCACGTTCCATTCGTATTCAACAGCAGACTCGTCTCTGCGCCTCCGAAGTAATAAAGAAAAGTCTGAGCAGGAAATTGATTTTTCAAGCCGTTGATAAAAGTTCCTGCGAGAATATTTACCGATGTTGATGAAGTCCGACCTGTACTGGCAGGTCATCCCGAAACCAAAGTCCCTCCAGAAGCCGTTGTCTTTCTTGATGACCTGAGGACCAGGAGACGCAGGACATTAAAAAAACACAACAGCAGTTTTATGGAAGTACATCAGAATATTGTTTAATTAAACTTTAAAAATGAAGTTTTTTTTTAAATTAAAATGGTGTATTTTTTTAAGTAATTGACTTACATTTTAAAAGGTTTCATTTTTTTTATTTTAATAATTAAATGTATATAAAAAAAACAATTGAATCTTTGAAACTAATGCATTGTTTTACACATAAAGTTTTATATTATAATTACGATAATTTACGATACAATTTTCAGACTTCAGTACTTTTTAATTCACAGTCTTTTAAATTCAATATAAACATTAATAAATTATTTATAATCTTTTTAAAAATAATTCCATTATAAAATGTCAGTATTTTCAAAATCTATTGGGTTTTTACATAATTTGATATTATTATAATAGTTTTTAATACATTTTTTTATTATGTTCAATTCACTATAAACATGTTGGTGTAATAGAGTCACCAGACAAAAGCAACAGAGCACCGAGATACTTCATCAAACTCTCAGCCAATCATGTAAAGTTTAGTTTAGTTGCTGAAATCAGTCGTAATGATGTCACATGATCATATGCGGGTCACATGATTGGCTAAGAGTTTGATCCAGTAGCTCGGTACTCGATTGGTATCGTCTGGTGACTCTATTGCACCAACATGTTTAAATCGAATTGAACATAATAAAAAAATGTATTAAAAACTATTATTATAATATCAAATTATGTAAAAACCCAATATATTTTGAAAATACTCACATTTTATAATGGAATTATTAAAAAAAAAAAAAAAAAAATATAAATAATTGATTAATTTCTCCTCAAAATAAGTCAATACTTGAAAAAAAGAAAAGAAAAATGTAAATAAAGAAATTTGCTTCAACATTTGAAATGTTTAATTCCTTAATATTCTTACCTTATAATTATAGGAATTAACTTTTCAAACTCTATGTGTAAAGAAATGCATTCATTTTGAATGAATTGATTTTTCTTTCAATTTAATCAAATCAAATAAAAATAAATAAATATTTAAATGTAGAAATTATTAAATTAAATTATTTAAAAATAAATGGTTAAAAAAAGACAATATTTCAATTAAATAATTTAAAGTTTCAATATTTAAATAATTCATAGTTTCAATATTTAAATAATTTAAAGTTTCAATATTTAAATTATTCAAAGTTTCAATATTTAAATTATTCAATATTTCGATTAAATAATTCAAAGTTTCGTTATTCGATTAAATAACTCAAGGTTTCAATATTTAAATAATTCAAAGTTTCAATTAAATAATTCAAAGTTTCAATGAAATAATTCAAAGTTTCAATTAAATAATTCAAGTCAATAATAATTCAAAGTTTCAATTAAATAATTCAAAGTTTCAATGAAATAATTCAAAGTTTCAATGAAATAAATCAAAGTTTCAATGAAATAATTCAAAGTTTCAATTAAATAATTCAAAGTTTCAATTTTTCGATAAATAATTCAAAGTTTCAATTAAATAATTCAAAGTTTCAATTAAATAATTCAAAGTTTCAATATTTCAATAATTCAAAGTTCTAATTAAATTATACACATTTTCCATATTTCAATGAAACAAAGTTTCCATGTATAAGTACTTCCATACAGTGGTAACAATGTTATAAAAGAGTATTGATCACCAGCTGCTGCTCCACTGCAGGCACGTGTTCAGAGCTGCCGTAGATCAGGCTGGGGTTGTACTGACTGAAGAGCACCGGGTAGAAGACCTTCTTCCCTGCAGGAGACAGAAGATAGAACGTTCTTCAGACCTTCTTGAGGAACCAGAGCCTCCACCAACTCACCGGGCTGCGTGTTGAGGCGGCAGCTGTTGAGGAAGTCGGCGTCGAAGTAAATGTCTACGTCGCAGAAGAACATCAGGACGTTTCCTCCTTTCCAGGACTGAGCTCCCAGGTCCAGACCGCGACCTCGAGAGAAGTCCTCGTCGCGCTGCAGCAGAGTGTAGTTCTTGAAGCCCACCTCCCTGGAAACACACCAGGGTTCAGAGACGAACACTTCATTCACCTCGATATGAATATATGTTTCATGATCCAGTGTTTAGCAAAATATTAATACCTTTTTTTATATGACCATGTGTTCATTCATGTGAATGTTTGTGTCCTTTTAGGTCTTTTTTTTCAATCTTTTTGCACTTTGCTCTTTTTTATTTGAAATGTGTTATATCTTTGAACTTTGTTATCTGCACTTTGCATCTTTGCTCTTTATAAATGTGCTTTGTTTTCTTAGTAATATTTGAACATTGTTATCACTTTGCAACTTTTAATTTGAACTTTGTTCTTTATATTTCCACTTTATCTCTTTGCACTTTGCTCTATTTATTTTCTTTGATCTTTTTATTAGCACTTTGCACTTCATATTTGCACTTTGTCATCTCCATGCATTTTCTTCTTAATATTTAAACTTTGTTATCACTTTGCTCTTTTTTATTTTCACTTTGTTCTTTATATTTCCACTTTATCTCTTTGCACTTTGCTCTATTTTTTCCTTTGATCTTTTTATTTTCACTTTGCTCTTTATATTTGCACTTTGTTATCTCCTTGCATTTTGCTCTTTTTATATTAACTATGTTATATCTTTGCACTTTGTTCTTTATACAAACACACACACACACACAACACATACACATATATATATATATATATATATATATATATAATATCTTACATCTTCTGACATAAAACAAAGTGTTTTTTATCTCTTATTATTTATATATTTTTGTTATTACAGATTTATATTTGAGGAGTCCAAACTACTACTACAGTATGGAAGGTGCTATAATTCTGAATGAAATTATATAAATATATATATATATATATAATATACATACATATAATATGTTTTAAATTCCAAAACCATTTACTTCCACTTTTATTTCCATTTAATTATTTTCACAGATATATTTCCAAATCATTACTATAAAACGACTACATTGGCTCTAGCTATGTATTAAAGCAACAATACGTTGATTTATAAATATAGTTTTTGGCTCCCCCTTGTG
>JACEEU010000685.1:30173707-30181207 GCA_016630915.1 Callionymus lyra | reverse complement strand
AGCTGCTGCTAGTGTGAAGTAATACTACGAAGCTGTGGCTCAGTCCAGGCCATCAGTTCCTAGACCTCATCATGCTCCGAGTATTATGGTCCGAAAAAACAATGTATGACAATTCAGACCATGTGACGTCACTTTCTGGTCCAGAAGTGCAGGAAACAGTTGCATAATTGACGTGGATCTCTCTGAAGACTTTCACGCTACGTTCGTATAAACTGAGGTAGACACAGAAGGAAAACTTCAAAACTGTGTTAAATACTTCTGCTTATCCGTCACTGTTTCGAAGCATCATCTTCATGGTTCTGGACGACCAGAGTTGATCGGCACTAAATCACCACCAAACGAGGCTTTGACTTCAGACACTTGGCCAGAGTCACCAAGCTTGAGAGAAACACTTGGAAGAGAGAACAATGGTTTTTGTCTTCCAGTTACGATCAGGGGAACCCGGGAGAGTTTTGGTCAACCTCGGTACTAATTGTGGTAACATGAAGTACATTTGTGCGCCAAACCATAACAGTTTCCAGCTGTCTTTAAAAATCCATGCAGCAGGATTTCAAGAAGTAGCTTCTCAACCTCAGAGAGACGAGGAACATTGACTTTACCTTGAGGTTAAGATAAGATAAGAAGGAACTATGAGGCTCGAACTAAAACAATGTATATTTACATATATACTGTATATATATATATATATATATATATTTTGGCAAGAATCTGACGATATGATACGTATCATGATACATGGTCAACAATACAACATATAGTGATACTGTAGTTACAAGGATATATGTGTAGTATTGTCCAGTACTTGACTCTGGTGTTGTGATACTGTAGTAACAAGTATATATGTTTAGTATTGTCCAGTACTTGACTCTGGTGTTGTGATAGGGTAGTAACAAGTATATATGTGTAGTATTGTCCAGTACTTGACTCTGGTTTGTGGTTTTGATAGTGTAGTAACAAGGATATATGTGTAGTATTGTCAGTACTTGACTCTGGTGTTTTGATAGTGTAGTAACAAGGATATATGTGTAGTATTGTCCAGTACTTGACTCTGGTGTTGTGATAGTGTAGTAACAAGTATATATGTGTAGTATTGTCCAGTACTTGACTCTGGTGTTGTGATAGTGTAGTAACAAGTATATATGTGTAGTATTGTCCAGTACTTGACTCTGGTGTTGTGATAGTGTAGTAACAAGTATATATGTTTAGTATTGTCCAGTACTTGACTCTGGTGTTGTGATAGTGTAGTAACAAGGATATATGTGTAGTATTGTCCAGTACTTGACTCTGGTGTTGTGATAGCGTAGTAACAAGTATATATGTGTAGTATTGTCCAGTACTTGACTCTGGTGTTGTGATAGTGTAGTAACAAGTATATATGTGTAGTATTGTCCAGTACTTGACTCTGGTGTTGTGATAGCGTAGTAACAAGTATATATGTGTAGTATTGTCCAGTACTTGACTCTGGTGTTGTGATAGCGTAGTAACAAGTATATATGTGTAGTATTGTCCAGTACTTGACTCTGGTGTTGTGATAGTGTAGTAACAAGTATATATGTGTAGTATTGTCCAGTACTTGACTCTGGTGTTTTGATAGTGTAGTAACAAGGATATATGTGTAGTATTGTCCAGTACTTGACTCTGGTGTTGTGATAGTGTAGTAACAAGTATATATGTGTAGTATTGTCCAGTACTTGACTCTGGTGTTGTGATAGCGTAGTAACAAGTATATATGTGTAGTATTGTCCAGTACTTGACTCTGGTGTTGTAGTATTTACAGACCACATGACTCTTGACGAAGTCGTAACTGCTTTCATTTGTTTTCAAACCAAAATATGTCCAAACATCAGCTTTAAAAGCTGCTGGACTCACTGTATCCTCTCGTTCTCAGTCATCGCCGGGATCAAATTCTTCCTATAGCTGCGTAGGATGTAATAACTGCTGCCATCTAGTGGTCGGAAGTTTAATTGCAAAACACAAAAATGAACCAACGCGCTGTATGTATGTTAAATGTAAATTCACAGACAAAAAGTATACACACTTTGCCTGGGTTTACTCCGGACACTCCGGTTTCCTCCCACAGGCCAAAAAACATACAGAGGCTGATTGGGAATTTGGGGAAATTGTCCGAAGGTACTAGTGTGTGTGGGAATGGTTGTCTGTCTTTGTGTGTCCTGAGACAGACTGGTGTCCTGTCCAGGGTGTCCCCTGCCTCTTGCCCTATGATACTGGGATAGTTCTCACATCCCTCAGTTGTATATACAGTATATTTCAAATGTTGAAGAAAGGAAATAAAATAAAAAATAGCAAAGACATCATGATACTTGTATATATGTATATGGATGTATGTATATAGTACTACAGTATAGCGTATAGTGTGTAACAAATGTTGACAGTGAAAGTTAAACAAGTATTTTTTTCAAACATGAGTAAAAGGATGTCATGTCGTTATAAACGCATCACTTCTCGTCTCAATCTTCACCATCAAAGACTTTGTTTCTCAAGCTACACTTTTTTCCACTTTTTTTTCCACTTTTTTCCACTTTTTTTCCACTTTTTTTTCCACGTAGACTTTTGAGACTTTCCGACGCGAGCGAATCCACTTCTGTCCAATTACGTCCCCACTTCGCTCTCATCCTGGAGAAGATGCAGCTGCTGGTGGAAGCTCTTCAGAGGGACCTCGACCCGTCAGCTGACACGACCGCGACAAAGAGGCTTCGAGAGCTTCGCCCACAAATTGGAGAAAATAAGAAAGATACACTTTTCGTCTCTTCTTTTTTCCTCCTTTCACGGAGCGACCTTTGATCCTCGTCCAAACGCTTTTGCTGCCGAGCGACTCGAGAGTCTTTCACGAACCTCAGCTCGTTTCCAGGATTGAGAAGAAAATATTCTCGAGTGTTTTGTTTACTTTGAATCTGTGATGTCGGCTTGAGAGAGTTTGAGCTGCTGCTGTTTAAACTTCTTTAAATACTATATTAAAACTGCTGCTTCTTTAAATACTATATTAAAACTACTGCTTCTTTAAATACTATATTAAAACTACTGCTTCTTTAAATACTATATTAAAAAAACTGCTTCTTTAAATACAATTTTAAAACTGCTGCTTCTTTAAATACTATATTAAAACTACTGCTTCTTTAAATACTATATTAAAACTACTGCTTCTTTAAATACTATATTAAAACTACTGCTTCTTTAAATACTATATTAAAACTACTGCTTCTTTAAATACTATTAAAAAAACTGCTTAAAAACTTTAAATACTATATTAAAACTACTGCTTCTTTAAATACTATATTAAAACTACTGCTTCTTTAAATACTATATTAAAAACTGCTGCTGCTTCTTTAAATACTATATTAAAACTACTGCTTCTTTAAATACTATATTAAAACTACTGCTTCTTTAAATACTATATTAAAACTACTGCTTCTTTAAATACTATATTAAAACTACTGCTTCTTTAAATACTATATTAAAACTACTGCTTCTTTAAATACTATATTAAAACTGCTGCTTCTTTAAATACTATATTAAAACTACTGCTTCTTTAAATACTATATTAAAACTACTGCTTCTTTAAATACTATATTAAAACTACTGCTTCTTTAAATACTATATTAAAACTACTGCTTCTTTAAATACTATATTAAAACTGCTGCTTCTTTAAATACTATATTAAAACTGCTGCTTCTTTAAATACTATATTAAAACTACTGCTTCTTTAAATACTATATTAAAACTACTGCTTCTTTAAATACTATATTAAAACTGCTGCTTCTTTAAATACTATATTAAAACTGCTGCTTCTTTAAATACTATATTAAAACTGCTGCTTCTTTAAATACTATATTAAAACTACTGCTTCTTTAAATACTATATTAAAACTACTGCTTCTTTAAATACTATATTAAAACTGCTGCTTCTTTAAATACTATATTAAAACTGATGCTTCTTTAAATACCTTATTAAAAATGCTGCTTCTTTAAATACTATATTAAAAGCACAACACAAGGGATTCCACAAACACATTTTTTTTATTGGCTTCTTTAAATACTATAGTAAAACATGCTTGACCCAGAGATATATTAAAACTACGGCCATACTACAAAGACATTTTTTTAAGGCTTTCGGGTCACTTTGACCCAGGGACAACACAAGGGATACAACTCTGGGTCAAGGTGACCCGAAGGCTTTTAAACAAATGTGTTTGCGATATCCCTTGTGTTGTCTCTGGGTCAAGGTGACCCGAAGGCCTGAAAAAAATGTCTTTGTAGTATGCCTTGCATTATCTCTGGGTCAAGGTGACCCTGAAATTTTGAAAATGTCAGATTTTTAAAATTCAAGTTTAAAGTTAAGTAAAAAAAACTAGTAAAATCTTTGATTATACAAATCGTTGAATTAATTGATTCAACAATAAAAGCTTAGACAACAAAACATTTCAATCAAGTTATATTATATTCTGATGGCACTGAAGAATACATTTTGATTTTTAATCTCTCCTCAAGGCCAAGAACTTTTAAACCAACAAGGGTCTCATCAAACGTGTTGTTTTTCCCACTGATTCTCAGACACTTCCAGTCTTTCTTCCAGCAGCATCCATCGCTCGCAGACAAAAAAGTCGCCGCGTAACTCAGGAGATCGTCTGATTCAGACAAACACAAAAACCCTCTGGGATCGACAAGCGTCACCATAGCAACCACACCAAAAGGCCATTGAGGCCTTTAGAAGCGTCGGGTCTGGCTCGGATCGGTCCCTCCGGGGCCCGTCAGTGTCGGGAGACCGTCGTGCGAGTGAAGTTCTCGAGTGTTTCATAAACTCTGCTTCTTTCAATACTATATTAAAACTGCTGTGGACCACGAGAAGAACTGTTGGCAAATTAAATTCAATAAAAAGACTCAAAACGTTTTATGGAATTTTTACGTTTCACGTTTAAAAAAAAAGAAGTAATTCAAACAATTGAAAGTACATTTATTTTTGTATTAAATAAATCAATTTGTCATCTTGACACAGAGACAACACAAGGGATACCACAAACACATTTTTTTTACGGGTCTTCGGGGTCACCTTGACCCTGAGACAACAAAAGGGATACCACAAACACATTTGTTTTCGGGTCTTCGGGTCACCTTGACCCTGAGACAACACAAGGGATACCACAAACACATTTGTTTTCAGGGGTCGGGTCACCTTGACCCTGAGACAACACAAGGGATACCACAAACTCATTTGTTTCTGGGCCTTCAGGTCACCTTGACCCAGAGACAACACAAGGGATACCACAAAAACATTTGTTTTCAGGCCATCGGGTCACGTTGACCCAGAGAAAACACAAGGGATACCACAAAACATTTGTTTTCGGGCCTTTTGGGTCACCTTGACCCAGAACAAATTTTGTTTTAATTATTTGAGAAAAAAGGGATACCACAAACACATGGGCTTTTGGGTCACCTTGACCCAGAGACAACACAAGGGATACTACAAAATCATTTGTTTTCAGGCCATCGGGTCACGTTGACCCTGAGACAACACAAGGGATACCACAAACACATTTGTTTTCGGGCCTTTTGGGTCACCTTGACCCAGAGACAACACAAGGGATACTACAAAATCATTTGTTTTCAGGCCATCGGGTCACGTTGACCCTGAGACAACACAAGGGATACCACAAACACATTTGTTTTCGGGCCTTTTGGGTCACCTTGACCCAGAGACAACACAAGGGATACTACAAAATCATTTGTTTTCAGGCCATCGGGTCACGTTGACCCAACAACACAAGGGATACCACAAACACATTTGTTTCGGGCCTTTTGGGTCACCTTGACCCAGAGACAACACAAGGATACTACAAACAAGGCCATCGGGTCACGTTGACCCTGAGACAACACAAGGGATACCACAAACACATTTGTTTTCGGGCCTTTTGGGTCACCTTGACCCAGAGACAACACAAGGGATACTACAAAATCATTTGTTTTCAGGCCATCGGGTCACGTTGACCCTGAGACAACACAAGGGATACCACAAACACATTTGTTTTCGGGCCTTTTGGGTCACCTTGACCCAGAGACAACACAAGGGATACCAAAAAATCATTTGTTTTCAGGCCATCGGGTCAAGTTGATCCTGAGACAACACAAGGGATACCACAAACACATTTGTTCTCGGGCCTTCGGGTCACCTTGACCCAGAGACAACACAAGGGATACCACAAACACATTTGTTCTCGGGCCTTCGGGTCACCTCGACCAAGAGACAACACAAGGGATACCAAAAAATCATTTGTTTTCAGGCCATCGGGTCAAGTTGATCCTGAGACAACACAAGGGATACCACAAACACATTTGTTCTCGGGCCTTCGGGTCACCTTGACCCAGAGACAACACAAGGGATACCACAAACACATTTGTTCTCGGGCCTTCGGGTCACCTTGACCCAGAGACAACACAAGAGATACCACACTCTGTGTTTCATCCACGATACGTTGCAGGAGGAAAAGCTCCTCCATTATTCAAGGTGTTTGTGAGTCGAGTGGAAAAAGCGTTGAAAGGAAAAACAGATTTGAGTTCGTACCTGGATGTGTTCTCCAGAACACTCTGGACTTCACTCATCTGCTCTTTGCCAAAGTACACCACGGTGAGGTGGACGCGGCCGTCCTGGCGAACACACACTTCCCTGGACGAGAAGACAGGAAAAAGCAGTTGAAAATTCAATTAAAAAAAAAAAGTAAGTTGGATTTGTCGTGACAACTCCGTTGCAACAAAGGAAGCTTTTTTCTCAGCGACGGTTTGGTAAACGTTAAGCCATTTCCTCTTTCGAGATGTTTCCCACTCAGACCTGAAGTGCGGAGGATGTTTCCACACACGTGTGTTTCAGGGGTACGAGGGTTTTTGACAGATTTTCCTGCTTTTTAACCTCTTGACAATCATTTCTACAGATGTTACCAAAAGTATATCAGAGCCTTGAGCCTTCATTTTCTATCGCTTTATCCCTCACCGGGTCTGGAGTCTATCCCAGTATCATAGGGCGAGAGGCAGGGGACACCCTGGACAGGACGCCAGTCTGTCTCAGGACACACAAAAGACAGACAACCATTCACACACACACTCATACCTATGGAAAATTTCCGAAAGTTCTCACACTGCGCCACGAATGTAAAAATATTGAAAATTTGAATTATTTTTTCCAACATTTTTGATAATCTAAATTTTTTTTACACATATAGTTTGATATTGTAATTACAATAAATCAATAAAAGATGTTCTAAACTCAATGTTTTTTAATTCATAACCGTTTAAATTCACTATAAACATGTTGGTGTAATAGAGTCACCAGACAAAAGCAACAGAGCACCGAGAGACTTCATCAAACTCTCAGCCAATCATGTAAAGTTTAGTTTAGTTGCTGAAATCAGCCGTGATGATGTCACATGATCATCTGCGCATCGCACGATTGGCTGAGAGTTTGATCGAGTAGCTCGGTACTCGATTAATATTGTCT